>JASCZI010000141.1:15904-32231 GCA_036250425.1 Stylosanthes scabra
ACGTAATAGCGGTAATGGTGGTGAAACGGGGGGCAATTTGGTAATTAACACGAGGAGTGTGTCTGAGTTAACGGGGTTAAGCAGGTTTGTGAGGAACGGTAACGGTGGTGACGGTGGTAACAGGGAAGAGGAAGGAGGAGGAAGAGAAGAGGGGATGGTTACGAGGTGGTTGGGATGGATATCAAGAACGCAGACACAGCCAGCTGTACGGTAGGGATGTTGTTATTAGCAGACACGGCCTTCAGATCTGAACGGACGAGAGAGAAGAAAGTGTGTTTTCTGTGGTGTTTTTATTTTTTTTTTTAATTTAAATTTTTTGTTTTCTGACTCTGACTCACTAAAAGTACTTGTGGTACTGTGTACTGAACTTGGTGACTGCTACCATATGCATTTGTATTTTAGCGTAGCAATAAGCTTAGTTTTCTTTGCTACTTTTTTAAATTTGAGAACAAAACAATAGTACATATAAGAAAAGAAAAGAAAATTGACCCTGATTTGTTCATGATTCAAATTCAAAGCTTATTAGTGTTAAATTTGAGAGATTTGTTGTCGGAGTAGAGTTGAAGGAAGGGAGAGAAAAATGGAGAGGGAGAAGGATGATATGATGCAATAGAATAGGGGCGTAGGGGGGAGGGTGTGGTTGAGTAAAGATTAGAGGGTAGGGAGTAGTAGGAGGTGGGGAAGAGTGAAGGGTATAATTAAGAAAAGCACGTGGATGGAAGGGACATGGTCCTGAACCAAGGACGCAAATGTTATGCTCTTGTCCTTTCTAGTTTCTCAATATTTTTTCTCACTCTCATTATTATTATTATATTATATTTATGCTGAAGAGATTTTAAAATGTATAAGGTGATCTGGTGAAGAGTTGTACATTTTTATTTTAAAAATTAATAAAAAATAAAATAAAATAAAATAATAAAATCCAATCCTTTATCAAATAAAATCTTATTTTTTCATATTTTTCTCTTCGCTATTGTGTGTATAAGCATGGGTGATGAACTGATGATCATGGATTCATGGTAGCAAGAGGCATGCATCAAATTGTTTTAATTAACTGCTTTTTTTTTTTTTTTTTTTTGTAAAAGGAATAATAAGGAGACTTTTCTTAATTTTGAAAAGTATTCTGCCTTTCGAGGACAATAATAACTTCTAGGTTGAATATAAGTGTTAATGATTTAGTTGAAGTTCATTTTTTTAGTTGTCATTTTTTTTGGCTAATAGTAATTTTTTGAATTATTTCTCTGCTAATACAAACATTTTCACATTAAATTTCACGTAATGAATACATCAAAATTAAATTCAATTTTTATATATAATGATTGGACTAAAATATTTTAGTTTAACCATAGAACATTGCAAAGAAAATAAGATATAAATAGAGTAAGTAATATAAAATATAACTTTAATAATGAAAGCAAATTGAATCGTTCAAGTGATAAGTTTATTTGTCCACTTAAAAAGAAAGTTGAATATAATAATTTATTAACTAGTGCTAGATTTTTAAATGAAATTTAGACATATTCATAATAAATTAGTCTTTGACATATTAGATTGGAAGATATTATTTGGAAAAAAAACTTTAATAATAAAAAAAGAAAATCTCAAACATATATTATATATGTAATATTTTTAATAAATAAATAAAATTAGTTACATTAAAAAATTATTATCTTATCTAAAGAACTAAAAGTAATTACCCATTTATGTAACAATTTCAGGATAATTGAGCCTGATAGTAGTTCCTCCAATGATAATAAAGATGGTGTTAATGGATAAGTAATTTTAATCGTTTAAATAATATTTTAAAATAATAATAATAATGAGTAGGAAAGTTGAAAAACTAACCAAGAACAAAGGTGATTACTTCCGCCTGGAAAAGTTACAAAAAAGAGAAAAGAAAAATAATTATTTACTGAACTTAATAATATTAAAATCTAGTGCTTACCTTGTACTTTTGTCCATTTCTCACTTATCAATGTTAAATAATGTTAAAAGGGTAATGTAATCTTCCTGCCATTATTTTTTTAAAAAAAAATTATCCTGTTTTACTTTAAAAGGTGCTTACGCGAAGTGGAAAAAAATAAAAAAAATAAAGAGTAATCAAATTAATGACTAAAAATAATCATAAATCTCGTCCTACTCTTATTTTTTTTCTCTTTACGGGAAAATTATCCATTTTAAAATTGTTATAAGATAGTACATTTTTACCTTGTTCTGCGGAGTAGCAATGAGACGGCGGTTCTTGAAAAATGAAATAAAAGCGGTGGCAGTACGCTTTTCTTTCTTTTCTTTTCTTTTTGTTAAAATAATTTTGTTTGGCACTTATTTATTATTATTATTATTATTATTATTATTATTATTATTATTATTATTTGGACAGGCTTTTTGGCACTTACTAAGTAATTTTATCATTATCATTAACCGCTAAAGTGTCGGCACCCAAAATTGTTCCAAGAGATAGAGGCAACTATGAAATGAAACAGCTGAGGAAGTCTTAGTTAATAGCATACTTTCTTATCTGGGATGGTAATCATTTTTAGCCTCACACTTAACCTCATACCAAACTTTGTTTAGGTGTAACAAATTTACGGGCAATACTAAAAGCAATTACTCCAAACTTTTGGGACAAGAAATGGGGGGGTTCTTGAAGAGTTTTCTATCAAGCGAGCAATTTCCTATCTTTGTAAGATTGAATTTTGTCTAAAGCCGCAGATGTTTCTACACCTAAGTTGCAGAAACAACAACGGTGAGAACAAAGTCAATAGAGTAATCGCAACTCAGCAAGAAGACTATTCACATGTTGCCATGTTGGCAAACTAAGACCTAGAGGCTAGAACTAATTACGAAACAAAGGCAAAGAAGAAATACAAATCCATCCATATCTACAAGTCAGAATCTGTCACAACTTCCTCACTTCTACATTGCTGTGACTCAAGCCGCCTTCTCTTTGCAGCTTGTTCCTCAAAAATATCTAGTGTCATGCCATCAATCATTTGACCATCTCCACCATTATCACAAGTGATCTTGTCGTCAACTATCCGACCGTTATCACAGGCGACCTTGTCATCAACAATCTGACCAGCACCACAAGTGACCTTGTCGTCAACTGCATGACCTTCCTCACTGGTGACCTTGTCCTCAACCACATGAACATCCGCACTAGTGACCTTGGGATCAACCATAGGACCGTCCTCACAAGTAACAAAGTCATCAACCATGTTACCATTCTCACATGTGAACTTGTCATCATCAACCGTCTGATCGTCACAGGTGACCATGTCATTATTCATCTGACCATTGTTGCAAGTGTCCTTTTCGTCAACCATCTGACCATCATCACAAGTGACCTTGAGATCTCCAATCTGGTTACCATGACAATTCGTATTTAAGTCTTGAACAATTCCAGGAAGAGAGGTAATTGTCAAATTGTTACCACCAGAGACAGGACCATCCGTTAAATATTCTGGGTTTTCCATTGGTGGATGATGATTTATTTGACCGAGTTCAGCTTCATTTCCAACAGGGCAATTTTCAACAATTCCTACGTCATCTTCTGAGTCATCAGAGCCACCACTTGATCCATCTAAAGAAGACTCGGCCATGTTATGCTCAGTATGCAAAGAGGTAGCTGGCCTATGACAAGGATCATCTCCATAATCCCTAGATAAGTATGGCAAGGAACAAGCTTGAGGAGTAACTCCTGCTGCTTGCTGGAAGTTGGCATCTGAAGCCAAATACATAAATTGTTCGCCAAGATCTGCATCCTCCTTTTAAATACAAGACAAAGCAGGAGGAACAGGATTAGTATTATGAAGTCAATGTAGAAAAATAAGGTATTATTCCTAAATGCTAATGTAGATATTTTACACATCATTCAATGATAATGTTAAGAACTATAACCCAACAAGGTCCAAACTTTACGGGTTAACAAGGAACGAAGATTCCAAATGTCACTTTGCATAGGATGCAGGTAAAAAAACACCCGTAAGATACGTAACAGACCCCCTATATGACCATGGGATTTCAAAGCTACAAATGCACATGCAGACAGAGTAAAGTAGATACCTCCATTGAAAATATAGAACCATTGAATCGATAATCAGAAGACCGCTGGTCAAAAGATTGGCATGGTCCCACTAATGTTCCTGCTGAAGCCCCTGGCTCAAAAAGTTCCTTCAGAACCAAGCCTGAATTGTTTAAAGACTGAGGATCCAAAGATGATGATGCTGACAGTAAAGTGATTTCAATTCCCTGACCAGCATGGGAATTTGCTGACACTCTATTGATTTCTGGGTGTTGAACAGTCCTGTTCTCGTTATTTTCAATGTAAATGTGGTCATCATCACTACAGTCTGAAGAAGAGATTTCATGTGAGCCACGGTTTTCCACAAGTTCAAATATCAACCTCTGAATAAGAGTTCGCTTCAGGTAAGCCTCAGCAGGCAGAAACCAATTGACATTTAGCTGGGAAAAAAATATCTAGTTAGATTGATAAAATCCATATAAGAAACCATATTATTCAATAAAACAGATACAGGTATTAACAAGCAAGGAAAGGAACAGATTCAGGGAGTGTACTTAGATAACCTAATATGAAGATAAAAGAAATTGAAAAAATTCCAAACCCCCCCTCCCCCCCTCTCCCAAAAAAAAAACAGTAAAAGTTTTTCCAACTTAAAAACAATTAACAGTCCAATTGATTAATCAATAGTAACTAGCTACACCAAAAAAACATATTTGTACGAAAAATTCTTTTCCTGCAACTTTTGCTAAACATACTGGTAAGAGTCAAAACTAAGACAGACGTCCCACTTACAAAGTTGGAGAACTTGGTTAATTTGAATGGATTGAAATTACAAGGAGCTTCAGAAAGGAAGAGCTCTAGATAGTGCAGCAAAAACAGACCACAATCATATGAGTTTTCCTGCTGTGGCAACTGTCATGAAGTGAACATTAAGTCAGAAGACATTAGTAAAAGATTCTTAAGAATTGGGAAAATAAAGGGAAAAAGATAGTTCCTCAATAGCTGAAAAAATATAACCATGGACAATTAAGGAAATTTCCACAAGATTAAAGCATAGCATATGCATTTCCTACTATTTTGAAAATTAAATCTCAAAAGAAGGGATTTTTCATATCAAGTGTATGCATCGGCAATAATTCACTATATGTTCTTAGCATGTGATGGATTAAAGCAACTCTTTTCAAAAGAAAAATTAGGTCTTACTGTAACAGTGAGCACAAAAAATTCATGTTCATCAACTTAAATTATCTTGTGAGAGAGCACAATTGCTGAAGTTATCAAGACAAGTAGAATCCACTTTTCAGCAAATAAAACCAAGATTTGTTTAATTCAACGCCAAGAAATCCTCAAAGGAAGAATAAAATTAAAAAATATTAGTAAGCAATACCGCAAGGGGAAGAAAACGCATGTTAAGGAATTTTGATTCAAGGTCTTCTTCCAATGTATCTGTATGCCTCTCTTTCCATTCTTCCCACAAGTAACTGTAAATATCAGATCAGAAGGGGTTAACTTCTTTTTTGGTGGGGGGAATAAGAAGGGATCGATATTTAAGTCTATTAAGTTCAAATTTTAAGATGAGAATACAGATGAATATAAGAGGAAAAGATAGTAGTACAAGTAAAAATTGATAATGCTAAAGAAATCAACATAGCAATTAACATAAGAAAACAATAAATAGCAACAGAAAGCTACTAATGAAACAGAAGTTGCTATCACATGCTCTGGGCAGCATCACTAAGCATAAAAATGTTGGTTTTCTTGTATAACATTGTTACTCATACACAAAACTATATGATATTTAAATTTTCAGTGTTCAAGCTCAATATGAAGGTCAAGAACATCAGTCTAACAACTGAAACCCACTCACTTGCATATGATACAGCAAACTCTTTAAACCAAAGAAGTATGTATGTACATCAGCATAAAAGAGGAGAAGATCAATGAAATAAGTATATGCAAATGAGAAGCTCTAGTACTTTATCATACCTTTGCACAAGGTTTTTAAGACCATTATGACTTCCTTTTATGGAATCCATATGCAATATGCAGGGGACTTTGAGTGACTTGTCACGCTCCTTATCTAGAATAATTATCATAACATAAATATCTGATAAAACAGAGGTTCACAATAAAATATTAATATGTAATATCAGGATCCACATGCAATATTTCTCACCATTAAAGTTAACCACTTCACCGGGATGACATATGACTATCAAACTCCAGTGTAGACTGTCATTACAACACAATTTAATTTGGATAAGCACTTGAAAACTGATAGAGGCAAAAAGAAGCAAACTGCAACACAATCTTACTTGAAATTTACGGGTATGAAGATGTAATCTTTTTCAAATAACTTTACTTTCCTCGTCCATTTGCGAACACGCAGAAAAGCTGCTTTACCATCAGAAGCACTTGCAGGATTTTTATCCATATCAGCAAGCTTCCGAAAGAAAAAACTGTTAAAAAAATGATATCTTGACTTCTCCTCATCTTGTATTTGATTCTTCAGATACCTGTCAACAGCAAAGTTTTTAAAATGAAATACATAAAATCAACCATAGCAATTCGCTTATTTAATATTTTCTGCTTCTGACATTAGCAATAGTTATTCATTTTAGTATTCTCTCTGCATATAGGTGCTCATCTTTCCCATAAGTGCCTACATATATGATTTATATTCAACTCAGGAACACATATTACAAAATTATATGAAACTGCTTCATAAGCAAAATACAAAGGAACATGCATATTTCATTCCATAAAGTTATGATCTATATAACTGGATTGAGACCAAAGAGAACAAAACAGTAATGAAAAATATATTTAACAAAAACACATGACAAAAGAAAGGAAACATTATTCAAACTTACTGGATGTAAAAATCAATGATTGTGTCATTAACAAATGTGTCCGGCCGCAAGAGATCAACATCTCTCTTGCTTAGAGAAACAGCATCTGGATCCCCTTTTGGATAGATAACTTCATCAAAAGGCTGCACAAAACTGTTTAAGATAATAAAGCCTAAGCATTAGCCACAACTCAGTGTTTAGAACTCCCTCCCCACATACCAAAACAAAAGTAATACACGTACCCTCCAAAGAAAATAACAAAAACAACAATAAAATCAGAGGACAAGAATATGAAAAGTAGAGAACAAAAGATATCATGATAATAACAATAGATATTACATCCAATTTAATAAACAATTCAAGGAGATATGCATAAACTTCATTCCGAATAAAATTGATGGGGGATACATTTTTTCTGCACTAAAAGATAAATGGGAAAGATGAAATGCCATACAAAGGGAAACTGTCCAACAAACAAGCAATGAAGGATTTGCAACCTCCTAAGCCAAACATCTAGGCATCATACACTAAACAGCACAGAAACTACAGGACAAGGGAAAATATTCAAATTCAGCATATACAGTGGTATCTACAAATCTAAGCATGCTTGTTAAAAGATAAAATGAAGTTCTAACTCACTTGGGGAAGTAGCTTCTTGGATCTTCTGGATCATTTTCATTGCCTTCTATGTCCATACTGCTGGCAAAAATATAATCACAAGAATGTTATATTACATTAAGTGAACAAAATGGCATCTCTGCAGTCTGACCAATAAGTAAGCTTTCTTGCGACAAATAGAATTCCACATTTTGACATCATAAGTTTATATAAACACAAATAATATTAGTAATAGAAGCAACAGAATCCCATCAACACTCATGAATTGCGAATCAACTAACATTAATATAGACTACCAAGCTAACATTCTACGGCTGCATATCTGCACTCAGTGCAACATATAATAACCATTGATATATAACTAACCAAGGAAAAATAAATTTGATGACTTACTGAAGCACAATTTTCCAAATATCTGAGTATTTCATATTCAGAGATGTGATCTGTTTATGTCTCAGGGACCAATTGGAATCAACCACCGCAATCTCCAATTCCTCAATGCCTAGCCCGTGCAGTTACAGTCAACTTATATTAATTGAAAATTATCATACATGTCATGTATGCCACATGGTAGAGAAGAAAACCTTTCAACATGGATTAACCACATTAAATACACTCACCTGAAGTCGTGTTTTCTTGATTTGACTCAGTTTCCTTACAAGATATTGCATGAATTTTTAAAATGGCCGTTGCACTCTGAAAGAAGTATAAATCAGGATATAGAGTTCATATAACCCACCCACCCAACCGCCCGCCGCCAGGAAGTTACAAAACACACACACACAAAAAAAAAAAAAAAAGGGTAACAAAAGTAGAAGTACTCACACTCTGAAACAACTTGCACTTAATATCAATTAGATCATCAACTGACCATTCAAGATCAATGGCTCCTTGCTTTGTACACGTAGTTGAAACATTAATCTTGATACAATAATGTGAAAATGTTAACTTTGGCCCCATATAGTAATTATCCTGATATATGACATAGTCAGGATGGAGAACAACTTCCATATTTGCATCAGCCTAAAATTACATGGAAAAAGAAAAAAACATTAAATAATACAAAAAATTGAAGCACAAAATAAACTGCAATAAAGGAACTAAATGCTGTAGAAAACTTGTTATATCAATTTATTATATGTAGAAAGCAGAAGGACTAATTTTGTAGCATCAATGGTGGATTGTATAACAGTTTATGTTTATATTATCAGAAAGTAAACAGATAAAACATCAAACATGAAGCAATAAGACAAACCAATTAGAAACTAGCAGTCAAGTACTCAACTATAACGAGATAAGCAAAAAAATATAGTAAAACTACAGCTGAAGTAACTGTTAAAGCTGAATATGAATTACCATGTTGTAACCGTAGCTGCCATTCAATTCACAACCATTCAATGAAACTGAAATCATGAAACTAAGTTTAATGAGTAAAAGACGATATAGTATTTCCGAATCAACAGTGCAAGAGTTAACGAGTTTCGAGGATCCAGAATTATGATAAAAGCGCACCATTTTCTACAATATCAGAGGCAGGACTAGAAGGAGCACTCTCATTCATGCACTCATCAGCCTCTGAATTAACATGACCTGATTCATTCTGCAAAAATGAAAAAGTAGAAGATAGAAGATAATATTAACAAGGATACAAATCTCTTGATTAAATCCTTTCCTCAGGCTAGGATGTTATGGATAAAAAATAAATAAATAAATAAAACTACATTACACTGGATGGTGACCGTGACGGATCCATCTGGCTTGTCTCAGGTGATTCCCCACCACTTGTATCCTTTGCTTCTGGTTCATCATGGTTATAAATATCTACTTTAAAACTACAGTGATTTTCATGACTAATGAAATTTGATTTGGCAGCTTCCAGCTCAGAAGTCGTGTCTTTTCTGTCAAACTTATATTCCAATGTGTCCAGTGGGAGATCTCCGCTCTTTTCAGGGTTGACCTTATCACCGAGTCCACCAACATCAACACACGTAATATCAACATCATTCTTGGCATTGACCTTGTTGTCTACATGGGTGTCTGAAAATATGAAGTGAACTATGGACTGTCAATATATTTCCAACCAGCTTAACAACGAGCAATGGCCAAACTAGTATATTTATGCCATGCAACCGTAATCAGATTAGAACTTAAATGCTTAAATAGTAAGGCAAGAAAGACGTGAAGTACATGAGAACAAAACACTTCAAATTCGAATATCAATACCATACATCATCACACAAGGTATACTCGCCCCGCAAAACAGGGAACCAGTCATACCTATATGCTCCTGCTGAGATGGCCATCTCTATGCCTATGGGCATGCAATATCAATGCATCATAGTAAGTTCATCAATGATGATGAAGTGATCTTGGAATTGATGACCTCATTCAAATTCTCTAGTTCCGTAATGTCAGGTTTTCTTTTTCAGTAATAATAATAATAACAACAACAACAACATACTAATTGCATCCTTCATTTAGCAGTTAAGACACTTACTATCGTCTTGAACACTATTAATAACTCCCTCCCTCTCTCTCTCTCTCCTCTCTTTTCTTTCACCCTCCATGATAAGATTTCAGTACTTTCCTGTAAACATATCGCGTTCCTCATTATCTATCTACTAAAACGACGTGAAGTTCGAAGTAGACAGGTGGATATTTGAAGTAACAGAAATTTTTCCTAACAAAGTGGCGCCACAATTTCACACAATACGGAAAAATTCCACCAAATCACCACACGCATTGCACAATTTCCCATCCAAAACGCAGAATAGGTACACGCGGAATCGAAAATTGTTATTTTCAGTGTAACGAATTAGGGTTTCGGAGGAGATAAAATTGCGCTTACCATGGTCAGAAAGGAGTGGAGGATTGACGATAGGGCTTTCGAAATTAGCGATCTCGTTGTGTTGTTGTTGTTCTTCCTCATTGAAATCGAATACGTGTAGATCCGTGCGCGGAGACTCGTTCATCGTCTCCAAGAGAGAGGGTTTTGGCGATTTCAAACTCGGAGGGAGCTGAGAAAGGTGACTCAGTGAGTCAGGGGCGAAATCGATGCGAAGTGGTAATGGACGAAGCTTAGACTTTGGGAGATTTTACGAGCTTTGGGGTTGAGGACTCCGGGGGAAAAAGCATTTATATATTGCGGAGTTGGCCAATTAGGTCACACCACGTGTACTTAAACCTCTGTTCTGTTTGGAAGCTCATGAGTCATTGCTTTCTTGCGAGCTAAACATACAAGTTGAGTGAGAACTACTGAGGAAGTGAAAGACAGTGTTCAATTCAAATTCAAATAAATAATAAATAATAACTATAAAGAAAGGTTTTTAATCAAGTTTAACTAAATTAGTTTTTCATTTTAATATGTGTCTTTTTTTTTTCTTGCACACTATGTGTAAGAGGTTTTGTTAGGTTTTGGTCAATTTAATTGAATTTAATTACCAAAAATATTTATATAGTTAGCAATACCCATAAATTTCTATAAATTACTTTTTAATTAAAAGAATTGTTTTATTCAAATGTTCTATCAATAAAAACCAAAACTCAAATTACTAAGACTTTTTAAAATTAAAAAATTGATCGACTTAATATTTTTACTCCTGACAATATTCCTGATTCGATAAGTTAAAGACTCATTTGTAGTAAATTTAAATTTAAATTTTATGTTAGGATTTATATTGATTGAAACAAAAGAATGCTAGAAGACTAACAAAATTTATTATTTTTTCAATTGTTAGCCATTAATATTTAAAAGTATATTAGTTAAAGTATATTTTAAACTATTAATTAAAGATATTGAGAATATTACTTACCAAAAATAATAGTCAAATTAAATAAATTAAAATTAATAATCTTCTAAAATTCTTCACTCATAAATTACTATATGAATATGAATGTTTAAATGGACTTAACCAATGACTAATATTGTGTAGAGATATAAATTTGAGGAGGAGACCTAACTTCTTTCATTCATCATGAATCCTAAAAGATGACGATCTATGATGCACGGACACGGACACGGAATATGATACGACACACGATATATCAACACATTAATTTCAATTTTTTATATGACACGGAGATACAGTATATATATAAAATATAATGTATTTTTAATAAAATTATAATAATATCTTGATATTTTATTTATATTAAAATTTAAATTATTATTTTTAAATATTTTTAATACATTTTTTAATTATATAAAATATTTAAGATAATTTTTAGTTTTAAGAAATAGTAATATATACTACTTTTAAACTCGTTCTAAGGAAATAAATTAATAATAAAGTTGGACATGCAGACACGTGATGATATTTTAGAGTGTCAAGTGTATTTGAATAGGTATTTTTTTTTTGTTTTTTAAGGACACGAATGAGACACGGAAGACACGCGTGTCGGAAGAGTATCAGTGAGTGTTGTGTCCAAAATATGTCTGACATGTGGACACGCCAATTCAATGAAGTGTCCATTTTTCATAAATCACGATCAACAACTATAAATAATAATTATAAATTAACAATAATATAATATAGGAAAATATAATAATGTGTTATAGAATCATCCAAACAACAAAACGCTAGAGAGTGCCGCATACAATTGAAGAGAACAACTTAGATACCAATTAACTTGATATTGAACAAAAAGTTTAGTATTAGTTTTTTTTTTTTTTTTTTAAAAAAAAAGTGTTGTTAACAAGTGTTTTATGAGCATTGTTTTATAAATATTACAATTAAAAACTCTATATGAAAAATTAAGTTAAATATATTAAAAAAATTAATCTTCTTAATCAATAAGTTTAAGATACCTTTTAGTTAAACCCCCTTTTTTTTGTAATTTATTGCAAATTTTTATTGTACCCAAAATTTATTGTTATTGTATTTTCTATTATTTGAGTTTTAGATGTTATCATTGAAGCAACTTTCTCATAATTAATATCTCTTAAAATATTAAAAAGTTTAAGATAGCCCAGATAAATATGAAATTAAATGGTAAAAAAAAATTAAATAATTATTTATATTGTACCGTAGCAAATAAGAAGTGAACAATTTTTTTTTTTTCTAGAGGATAACTAATATTCAAATTTCCTCAATATTAGGGGTGTTAATGTTGCAGACATGGGACTTGGAGCGGGGCATTTTTTGCTCTTGTGCCTGTTTTTTGCAAATTTCTCATTTCCCGTTCTCCTTTGATAATTTTAATAAAAATAAATACAAAATTTTAAAATTAGTACAAAAATACTAATATAGTAAAACATCATTTAAAAATATCTTATTTAAAATAATAAATTATTTAGAGTTCAACATTATATCAAAAAATAAAACAATATAATATAGTGGCATATGAAATGACTAAAAAATTTATACTAAAAATTAATCAATAAGGATATTTTAATTATTTAAAATCGTTAGGGAAATTTCGGGGATAGGAACAGGAATCCCCATTCGGATCCACGCGCCTGACTAGAGAGAATTTTTGACCTAATACCAAAAAGAAATTTAATATTTTCCCACACTCGGATCCTCGTTCGGGAAGTACCCGCGAGGATTATTTTGAGCTAATACCAAAAAAAAGTTTGGATGTTAACACTTGTGTAAAATCAAATTTTGAAAATTAAATTGTTGCACACTTTATCCTTAAGGAATTATTTTAATTATTATCTAGCTTTTAATAAAAGAAAGAATATGAACACCCTTTCAATGTAAGATGAACAATAATTTTTACTCCAACTATGGATTTACCAAAAAGTTAAAAAATTAAGACCAATATTTCTATACAGATCGAAGTTTTATTATACATATTATATAAAAATGAATTGTATTATTTTAAAAGTGATAAGTACTTTTAGAGTTGAAAATAAAAATAATAGGCATTATATGAGAGATACAAAGAAATAAAAGAAATAGTAGAGAAACCATAGACAAAAATTGAATTAAATTTGTCATTATATTTGATTTAAAATTTATAAAGATACAAAGACTAGGAAATAAAAATTGAATTAAATTAATGAAAAAAGAACAAAGACTGGCAATGAAAACTTTAATATTGAGTGAGGGTATTGGAGTAAAAAAATTTATTAAAATTTCATTATTTGTCTCCAAAAATTTAGTTCCAATCCTGAGGAGAGACTCTGCTGAGTCCCAATTCTGGATCTCAGTTCCAATCTCTAGAAACAAACGCTACCTTAAAAGTATTCACCTACAATACACGGACACAGGACACGATATGGCAACACACACTACTACACTAAAGCCACGTATCGACGGTAATTACCGACGATCATGGGACACGACCTCTATCGATGGCTTAGCCGTCTGTAATAATATGTAGGCCGTCGGTAATATGAAGCATTAAATTAACGTAAACAAGGCGCTGTGTACCGACGGCTAGGCCGTCTGTAAGCCGTCGGTAGTAATGGAACAAATTTCGCGCCAATCGGCGCCACGACGACCTAATTATATCGACGGCTAAGCCGTCGGTAATAATTACCGACGGCCAAGCCGTCTATGACTACGCCGTCGTCATATCTACACGGTTAGCTAATTTTACTGACGGCCGAGCCGTCTATAGAGCCGTTGGTAATAAGGTTTAAAGGAAATTCGAATTTCCCGCCTTGGCTAATATTACCGACGACTTGGCCGTCGGTAATATGAATAAATGAAACTATGTGTTTCAACACCGTCGGCTTTATTATTACCGACGGCTTGGCCGTCTATAATAATAAAAGCCCCTTCAAGTCCTCGACGGCCTTCCCTCTTCCCTATTCCCTATTATGTACAAACCCCTCTCTCTCTCCTCCCATTCTCTCTCACCACCGCCCCCAACCCACCTTCTCTCCTCATTTTCTCCCTCCTCGGAGCTCCGTTTGCATTTCCGTCACCGCCATTGTACTCGTGGTAAGTTCCTCTTCGATTTAATTGGTTTAGTTTTTTTGTTTTGTGCAATTTTTCCGTTCGTTTTGTATATCCTTATTTTTGTTACATTATGTGTTTTCCCAATGTTGCAATGTTGTTGAATTTCAGTGATATAGGGTCACTACTACCGCTGTCACCGCTGTTTTGGAGGGTGGGAATCATCCGTTGTTGTGCAGTTTTTGACGTTGCCCATTTTTACCCTACTCTATTTAGGTTGGTTACCTATTTAATTTATTTAGCATTGGACACATATGAATCTAAAATTTGATTAAGTAACTTAATTGGCATAAATAAATAAATAGCAATTTGATTGTATGTTTAGGGTAGGGACTTGAACAATTAGGATAGAATTGTAGAATGGGAGAGGAGAATGAATCTGTACGGGGGCGTAGAGATCCTTCCGGTTTGTTTGCTGTGGAGATTGCTTGTGTTTGCTCTGTATTTGGTGTGGGGAATAAGGTGGATAGAACGGCTAGGTTTAATCAACGTAATTGCCTATTGTATGTTGATTGTTTATACAATATTATTTTTTTGTAACCTTGAATTCGCTGGGGTGTCCTAATTATGGGGAAACTCTGTCGAAATTTTTTTTAAAAAAATTGGAATAAAATAAGAAGACATTAATTATACTGGCTTAAAAATTTTGTAAATGTAGGAAAAACCATACCACATAATCATGGAGCATTCTCGTTCGTGGATGTACGATAGGGTTTATTCAAATAGAGAAGGGCTTAAACCGTCATTCATAACCGGATTGGACCAGTTCTTGGCCTATTGTAAGAGCATTGACGACTATGTTGGGTTTAGAAATGTTAGGTGCCCGTGTACCAAGTGCAAGTGCACAAAATATAAAACTATTGATGACGTAAGGGTGGATTTGTTGAGGAAGGGTTTCATGTCGAATTATAAAACATGGGTACAGCATGGGGAAGGGAATTTGGATGACCTAACTAGGTACGGGCTTGGCGGATACAATGCAACTAATGAGGATCCAATAATGAGTAGTTGGAATGATAATGTGGTTAGGTATGAATCAATGGTTGCGGATGCCCCCAATTTGAGACGTTAGAGGGAAATGATGAGAAAAAGCAGCATGATCCAAATCCCGATACACAAAGGTTTTACAACCTACTAGAGTCTGTGAGGAAGCCGCTTTGGGAAGGTTCGATTTTTTCTCAACTCTCAATTGCGACTAGAATGCTAGTCATAAAGTCCGAAAATAATTATTCTCAACATGCATTTGAAAAAATGTCGGGGCTGGTTAGAGAGGTGGCCACCGATGCTAGCGGAATTCCCAAGAACTATTACGAAGCAAAGAAACTTACTTCTCAACTGGGTTTGAAAGCGATTAAAATTGATTGTTGTGTCAACGGTTGTATGTTGTATTACAAGGAAGACGAGCAATTAAGCGAGTGTAAGTTCTGTAACTCACCTAGATATAATCCTAACAAACGCACCAAGAACGTACCTTTCAAAAGAATGCATTATTTGCCACTAATTCCTAGGCTCCAACGGTTGTATGCTTCAATGAGCTCAGCGCCTCACATGAGGTGGCATTACGAAAACCATCGAACTAATGATGTGATGACACACCCTTCTCATGGTCTTCAATGGCTTCAATTTGATAAAAAACATCACAGTTTTTCGGCCGATCCTAGGAATATTAGACTTGGTCTTTGCTCTGATGGGTTTGCCCTGAATTCTAATTTCAGCATTCCCTATTCTTGTTGGCCTGTAATTGTCACCCCGTATAATCTTCCACCCGAAATGTGTATGAAAGATCCTTATCTGTTTCTAACGTGTGTCATTCCCAGCCCAGATAATCCAAAATCCAAGATTGATGTGTACCTTCAACCCCTAGTAGATGAGCTGATTAGTTTGTGGAATCCAGGAGTTCTTACTTATGACGTGTATACAAA
>JASCZI010000141.1:41099-59568 GCA_036250425.1 Stylosanthes scabra
TCCCTAAACTATCTAAACTATGGAAATTAACCCAATGGTAGTGTGTTGTGTGTTTAGCCTCCTTGTGCTTCAGTCACTCTTCCTTTAAATAGAATGAATTTGGGCTTCAAAGGGCCTTGGCCTAGAAATGCAAAATTCCAAATCTGCCCTTCATTATTTGCATTCAGCGTAAAGTTGCGTACACACATATAGAGTTGCGTACGCAACTTAGTCTGGACAACTTCCTCTTCATGAATCCTTGCTTCCAATGCTTTCCTTAGCCTTTTCCAAGTATTTTCTCAATCCCTAAAATCCTGAAATATGCTAGCAAACACATCAAGGCACCAAGTGGGATGAAATTGTACAAATTCTACTCAATTAAGGCTAGTTTAGCACATATTTATCAATTAGAACAAATATAGCAAAGATTCGCAAACATGGCTATTCACAAGCAATTTATGTGGAATTAGATTGATAAATCCATCAAATTTAACACATATTTTATCATGAAATATGGGTTCATCATGGATCAAGCAGAATTATGTAGAAGGCCTGAACTTAATCTTGTACCTATCGGCAATGGTAGTGTTGCGAAGCCTAAGGCCTGCTTTGCGTTGATGTTACAACAAAGACAAAGTTTGTGTCGTTGGTTACAGGAATTGCGACTTCCTGATGGGTATGCCTCAAACCTGAGCAGGCGTGCTAACGTGACGCAAGGAAGACTTCATGGCATGAAAAGTCACGACTGTCACGTGTTCATGCAATGCCTTATTCCTGTAGCACTTAGGGAATTACATGATCAAGTGTGGAAGCCAATCACTGAGTTAAGTCAGTTCTTTAGAGACTTGTGTTCTCCAACTCTGTCTATTCATAATCTGCTTCTTATGGAAAAAAACATACCTATTATCATTTGTAAGTTAGAAAGGATCTTTCCTCCCGGATTCTTTAATGTGATGGAACATCTTCCGCTGCACCTAGCATACGAAGCACGTGTGCGGTCCCGTTCAATACCGATGAATGTATCCATTTGAAAGACAAATAGGCGCCTTTAAGAGATCAGTGAAAAATCGTGCACGGGTAGAAGGTTCCATCTGTGAGGCATATCTATCAAGGGAAACAACTTTCTTTTGCTCATACTACTTTGAGCCGCATGTCGAATCAATTCGAACAAGAATTGGTCGCAATGATGAGGGGGATAGGGGATCAAACATTCCAACATTGTCCGTTTTCAACCAACCAGGTGATGTAAGGGGCAGGAAACAAACTAAATGGCTAACTTATCCTGAACTTGACTCAGCCCACTTACACATCCTCCTTAATTGCTCTGAAGTCGAGGAAATTCGAAGGTTTGACCAAACTCAATTTTATTAACATAAGTTATTAAATTTCAATCACGAAACAAGTTTATATTAACATATGTCTATGTAATGTTAGGGTGTAAAGGGGGATGCATGGCGATATGCAACACTTTTCAAAGTAGTTTCAAAAATTCGTGAACGATCCAACCAATGGGGTTACGAACCCTCAAATCCTAAATCTAGCTTTCGGGCCAAAATTGGAATATACTAGCTGGACACAGATGAAGGTAAATGATATGAAGTTTCAAACCCATAGTAATTCTAGAGAAAGAACAACGGATAACACGGGGGTTTATCTGAAAGATGATGCAGGCCAAGGTGAATGTGATTGGTATGGAATTTTGAATGAAATTCTAGAGCTAGAGTACTTGGGAGAGCCGAAAAATCGGGTGGTACTATTCAGGTGTGAATGGTACGATCCGGCTAGGCCTCGTGGGACTCGGACTCACAAGGACTATCAAATAACTGAGGTTAATCACAGTAGGCGGTACGATCAATTTGACCCATTCATACTAGCTCATAATGCACGACAAGTATATTACATGCAGTATCCTGGGAGTGGCAGAATGTAGAGGAAATCCCTGTAAGATTGATAACTAAAACTGAACTTCCTGAAACACTTAGATCTCCAGCCGGAGAAGTAGATATTGTGAATGCCCCACTACCTAACCTGAAAATGAGGACGAGAGTGCAGAAGAGGAGGAAAATAACGAAGATAATGACTCTGCATCAGCAGATTCCATATCTACCCAAGATGATGAGTGACAGTAAAGTATCTAACTTAACATACATACACTCTGATATGATTATTTCAATTTAAAATATTTATTAATGTGCTATATTTGATGTCTGTTGTTAGATTTCATTCATAATTATTGTAAACATTTTTTTCAGGACATATGACTCGGGGTGACCGAGGTCGAGATGGGGGGACAGAGGCAGGGGTACAGGAAGTCGTAGGGGTCGGCCTAGAAAGAGGACCGGCGTTCCACTCGACCTCGGAGAGGTAGAGGCTGGGACCTCTACTCCACCTACCACATCCACTCCGGTGATCCCCACACCCTCCCTGTCCAAGGGTTTGCCTGGCATGAGGATGATCCCTACTCCCGGCTCGAGGGTTCAGTCCTCTGAGACGCAGGGGACTCATTTGCAGAGGCAAACCCCTACACAGACCACTACAGGGGACGATGAGCCACCGCCACCCGAGCCAGATCCGATGCCTTGGCTCCCGGTTGACAATCCTTTGCCGGAGGGGGAGGAGGGGAACATAGCCATGAAGGAGGAGCTTGCTAAACAAGCTGGTCGTGTCTACCTCCGCTGGGATGACGGTAACTGGTAATAGCATACTATTTTGATTTTTTCAATTATGTTCAATGACTTAAAACTTTTATCAATCCCTTACTCAACTATTTAAATGTGTTGTTAAACAGTTGGAATAAGGTACGCAAGGGCATGACCAAGATCTCCTGGGTCTTTCAGAATTACTACAGGTGGTTTGTGCCGCAGTTCAGCCTGGCACCGGATCATGCGGTCCATTTTTGGTGGGACCGATGGAGGGTAACATTCTAAACTAATTACTTGATGTTGAATTTTTAATCATTTTTGTAACATTTGTTATGCATAACTCTTTGTTTTCGTTTTCAGTCTTTTTTCCGATTACATCGGGGATATGAGTTCAAGATTTATGAGTCTTAGCGGATGAGAGCCTCCAAGAGACTCCGTGAGCTCATGCACGAGATTCGGAACAAGGGGGCGCCTCACGGGTGGATACGGGATGACCTATGGGACAGGCTGGTAGAGTTTTGGCGGCAGGAGGACTTCAAGAAGCTAAAGCAGGTGAACAAGAGGAACAAGGCATCCTCGACGGGTGGATCGCTCCATACAGGGGGCTCTACCACGTACGAGGCCACCAGAGAGTGGATGGTACGCTAATATCTATACCTTTAGTAAAACTGTAACGTTATTCATTATGTAGCTCCTTATTTACCTTCATTAAGTTTGTTAAATTATTGTTATTGTTAACAGACAGTGGAGTTGGGACGAACACCCACACAGAGTGAGGTGTTCGCGAGAACCCACACACCGAAAGAGGATCGGAGTTGGGTGGACAAGCGATCAGAGGACGTTAACGTAAGTCCTAAGCTTTGTTAGAATTCATTAATATGCTTTATTTTTACTGTGTCATTAGTACTAATCACAATTTCTTTCAGGATGTCTTCCTCGCAGAGTTGAAGAAGCTGCAGGAAGAGCGTCAGGCCATCATTGACGCAGGAGGTCCAAAGCCCCCTGATCGACGAGGACGCTCTGTGGACACGAATTGCGGGTGGCCGCAAGAGGGGGAGGATTTATGGGATGGGTGTGGTTCCTTCCCATAAATACCCACACCTGTTTGCAGATTCCAAGGACGACGACACTGCTAGTGGTCCCCCCGATCTTAGAGAGCAGGTGACCCTACTCAACAGGGAGATTGCACAGCAGGCGGAGGCGCATGCTCAGAGCCTAGCTGCTGTGGAGGCCGTGTGTGCGGAGAAGGTTCGGACCTTGGAGTCCACTGTGCAGACGCAGTCACATGAGGTATCTAAGTTGAGGAAGGTTTACTCCGACATGTACAGCTTCCTGACGCAGATGTGGAGCAGCGGATCTTCTTCAGCGGCGATGCCTGACATGCCTCCCCCATCGCCGCCTCCATCGCCACCTGTTCGATCCCAGAGTCCCCCACCGCGGCCTGACCAGGGCACCAGCTCCCCCCAGCCAGAGGACGACCCCGACTATGTCTGAGACTTTTATGTTATTATTTATTTGTATTTGTATTTTAGAATTGCTGTGATATTACTTTTAGGTGTGTATTTTCTTTTACTTCATATTTATGGTGAATTATTAAACTTTTCAGTTATTAAAAATATTTTATTTTATATCCAGGTTTGAGTAGATTAAAGTAAATTAGATTAATATGGATAATTTAAAAAAAAAAAAAGGTTTCAGACAACGCCAGTTTTACCAACGGTCATGCCGTCTGTATAATTAAATTAATTTCAAAAAAGGAACGGGAGTTTTTCCGACGGTGGGCCGTCGGTATAATTAAATTATTATTACCGACGGTTTATCAGGACCGTCAGTAATAATTACCAACGGAATTGTTACCCACGCATTTTTACAGACGGTCTGGCCGTCGGTAATATTATTTATCGACGACTAGGTAATATACGCGTTTGTTGTAGTGACACCAATTTCAATTTTTTATATAACACGGGGACACGACATATATATAAAATATAATTTAATTTTAACAAAATTATAATAATATTTTGATATTTTATTTATATTAAAATTTAAATTATTATTTTTAAGTATTTTTAATCTTTTTTAATTATATAAAATATTTAAAATAACTTTTAGTTTTAGAAAATAGTAATATATACTACTTTTAAACTCATTTTTAGGATATAAGTTAAGAATAAAGTTGAACAAGCGGACATATGATAATATTTTGAAGTGTCAAATGTGTCCAAAGAGATATTTTTTGTTTTTTTAAAGACATGAAAAACATACATGTCGAATGAATATCAATAGGTGTTGTGTCCAAAAAATGTCCCACGTGTGGACAGATCAATTGAACGAAATGTCGTACTTGATAGGTATTCTCCCAAACTTAAAATAAATCACATCTTTACCTAAAAAATGAAGTAGTCTTGTTTTTATCATAGAGTAAAATCTTTTGATTTTTTTCTTAGAACAAATCAATTATTAGTTATTACCCTGATTTAATGGGTCCTATATACATGGGTCCTATATACATGTGGATTCATCAGAAGTACTTCAAAACCAACAAAATCACATGATTGTGATTGGCAAGCATCTTTACAGCCCATGATACAAATTTGGTAACTCATATAACACCTTTAGTTAGAGAAGGGCAACCTGTCAAAATAATTGAAAGGACGACTTGTGTAAAATACATATGCATCCAGCAGGAATAACCATTTTTGCAGAAGTAAATAGTAAAATAAAATATAAAAAAAAAATATTATATGCATATAAAAAATTTACCAGAACTTTCATGAGTTAACCAAAAAATTTCCATTCAATTTGATTCAGTTAAACTTAGATGAAGGGGAAAAAATGGATTAATATTTGTTCGTAATATCAACTATAATATTAGTTTCCACCTATTTAAATTACTATGGTATACAATCATTTAATATTCTATATAAATATAATTTTACATCAATTCTTTTTATGATGACTATATTCAAGTAATAATTTTGAAAAACAGTTATATATGTTTGTTGATATAGTAGTATATAAATTAGAGTGAAAATATAAATTAAATAATAAGATGGTTTAGGTTTATATATTGTGAAGTTGAAGGCATGGTAGTGTTATATACTTACCCTAACTTAAGAGAAGTGTCAGAGGAATCATCTTCAAGAGGAAGGTTACTGCTGCAACTGCTAATGTTATTCATGGATTCTAAGAAGGTACCTTCATTGTTATTATTTTCATCATTCTCATCAGCAGTATCATCCAAATCCAACAGAACTGGAGGAGTAATTTTCCCTTCACACATAATAGCCACCTGCTGCATCGATACTACCTTGTCACATATATATTTTTATTTTATACAAATAAGATATTGTGACTTATTAACTTCAAGACAACTTCATTCCACTTCCCATCAGTTATTTAATTACCTTTTGCTTTAAGTGCTTGTTCTCCTCTTCCAAGGTGAATCCCTTTTAATATTGTTTCCCAAGTTCAGTAATGCGCGTGCGCCAATGAGAAGAAGAAGAAGAAAGGGTTACAATTCTCAGAGAAACAATTTGATTATTATTATTATTATTATTATTATTATTATTATTATTAATAATAACTTGGTATATTATTATCATGAGGAAGCTATGAACGAGTACTGAACAAACCTTACTCTGAAGTTGAGAAATCTCACCCATAATCCGCTTGTCCTGATCAAAAGCAAGCAAGTAAATCATCAAGGGACTCACACCAAAGGTTTTGAACAAATTAAATAATATGTGCATGCCCTAAAAATATATTTAAAATTTTTAATACATTTATTAAAAAAATATGACAAGTTTTTACTAATATTAATTAACATTCACCTTCATGTGAATGACACGGCTGAGTCCTGCTTCAAGTGTTTTCTCCAAGTTCTGCAAATCCCTCAAGTCTAGTCCTTCGAGATCCTCACCATCCATCCTCCTGTTAATTTATCCACCATACATAAAATTAAAGAACACTCTTATGCTATGATATTTTAAATCGCTTTTTATTTATTTCAATGAGATTGATACACATACGGTGAAAACTCAAATTACAGTTGACATAATGTGAAGTTGATAGTTGAGAATTATCAGATGATATAATTTAATTAAGCATGTTAAATTATCCAATGATTCTCGACTATAACTTCACATAAAAGACAAATTTTACATGGATCGGATCTCCATCTCCATCTACATATATACCTTAGTTGCTGAGTTCGTTTTGCAACTTCCTCACTTAATAACTTGGTGTTACTATCCTCAATATTCTGCAATGAAAAATCATCGTACAAAACGGTAACTACTAAGTTGTTGATAGCTTTATCAACTGAAATTTATGTAACCCAACCAAAATCCTAAAAACAATTAATAATCTAATAATAAATAATTTGATTGAATTTATTCAATAAAATAATTATACACTTAGAATTATTATAAAAAATAATAAACTCTGATGGCCATCTAATATTTTTATTATTATTATTCAACGAAAAATACAATATTTATCATTATAAAAACACAAGAAAAATAAATCTAAAACTCTTAAAAATAAAAACATCTATAACCCAATACAAAGGAAAAAAAAATCTGAAATCCAAGTAGTAGAAAGAGAAAATGTAAAAGAAACAGAAATTGTTTTTTCCTTAACTTTCACACTAATATAATAAACTTGTATAATGTGAGGTGAAATGGGTTATTATACTGTACTGCTTTCCTACCTATAATCCAGGTTAAAAAAAAAAAAACAAAGATACAAGTGCATAATCTTAATATAATAGAGATATATAATAAGTCAAAATAGGTATTCACAAAACCTAGCAACTTGAGAATTTATTTATTCCTATACCTGCAGATTCTGAGGTCTTTCCAATTTGTTCATGTCATTAAAGTGCCTATTGTACCTTGTAATTGTCTCGTCCATACTTTTTCAGCTCGAAAAAAATGAAAGATAGATGAAGCTTGTTAGCCAGAAGTCATCAATAATCGATCACCTCATATAAAACATGCATGATGCATGCCTAACCCCAATTTTAGACGATTAATAATCATTTCATTGCAATTATTGCTGCTCCTAATGTTACCAACTAAATAAACATAAATGTCCTCATCATAACGTTGTACAATGTAAAAAAAAAAATCTGAAGAACATGAATTAATGTTGACATAAAAGTTAAAATAAAAAAAAAAAACTTATCTTAAACATAGGTAATTTGATTTATTATTTCAATGAAGGTCAACTAATTTTTTTTTTTAAAAAAGGCCTCTTTTATTATAATATAAAAGGTGTTTCATTCCTACATATTAAACTAATTATTGCCTCTTTACTTGTATCTCCTGAATTATTTAATCCAAGTTATATTTTAAGTATTATGGGTAACTAAATGAAAACTAGAATTAATTAATAACTAGAAGAAGTTTTAAATTAAAGTTTTAGCTTTGATAAATACACAACAAATATAGAAATTTTAATTTCGTTTTTTATATTTTTTAATTATTGATACTCTTTACATAGGTCCTAAAAACACATTAGCTAAATTACAAAACTTATTATGAAAGAACCTTCATATGACATAAGCTGTATGTGTTTGGTTTTAAAATAAAAGACGAACACAAAGAAAGAGATACCATTTTATGTGAAACATACCAAAGATATATTGTCTCTTTTCATTTTAATATTTCATGCTTTTATTAATATTTTATTAAAAAATTAAAAACAACGAAATTCTATTTTTATTATTGTTAATTCTTTTTACAAACTATTAAAAATGGAAAGAGACATCAATTGTGTTTAATTTGCATTTTCATTTTGTATTTTCATTTCTAGTATTGTCTGTTTTTTTTTTTTATTTTGCGAAAAAATAAAACAAAATAGGCGGAAACGAATTCTATTATTTTTTCTATTTTTTCTTTTTCTTTTACAAAATTTTAAAAATATAAAACACTAAAAATAAAATCAAAAGATAAAAATACAAACTAAACCCTCCATTAATCTCTATATTTTCCTATTTTTGTATTGTGTGTGTTTCTTGTCTAGATACCAAATATATTACCATAAAAACACTAAATAACACAACAAGACATGTGTCTAATACTCATCAGTCATCAGCACTCCCTTTGAATATTCCGTACAACATTTACCTTTTCTTTTTCTAAAGCCCTAACTGGAATTTCCTAAACCCAAAGATGAAACACACTTTTTTCCCCTTAAGGGGTACGGTATCCCATATTTTTTTGGTGTGTTGGGGTATGCCATATATATAAGTAAAAAGGTAAAAAAAAGGCAAAAAACATACACACCAAAACATGTATGTATATATGTATTTATTTATGTATGTGCCACAATATATGTGGGCAATTAACAACACTTTATTTACATTGATCTCCTCACATTATTCTCAATTCCTGTGCATATACAGTGTAGTACTCTACTTACTCATCAATGTTCTACCTAATCAAGTACTATATATAGTTACAATAATTTCAACAAGAAGATCAGAGAAATAATGATAAGAAAGAAGCACATGGAAAATATAGTAGTTAGATTTGAAAACTCGATAATATTAGCTCATTTAGTACATCATCATCTCAAATCAAATCAAATATACATACACCGCGCGCAAACTAATTACCATTGGATTATAAAATGCGACGATAATAATAATAATAATAATAATAATAATAATAATAATAATAATAATAACCAACACATTATGCACAACAAAAATTAACTAAAAATTAACTACTAACTCAATTACTTATACATGTTAGAAATATAAAATAATAAGTATATATGTTTATATACATGATAACTAATTTAATAGATATTTTAATATACACATAATCTTTTAATAACAACAGATTCATTACTATTTATTTATTTTTTACATTGAGATTTCAGGGAAATGGCCAGTTCATTACTATTTAATTTGATACTTCTGTACTTTATTTAACTTTGAAGGAGGAGAAGATCAAGCAAGGCAAATTAAATCTTTAATTTTCCTCCAGACTATAACCCCCATTAGTTAATTTCCTAATTAATATTAAGCTCAAGGTAATTAATAAATTTAACAAATTTATAATCTTAAAAACAAAAATTAACCAAGAAGCATGTGATTTGAGATCTGTTCAACAAAAGCACAAACGCCATCATCATCATCATCTCTCTTTCTGTCGTTGACACAGTCAAAGCTTACACAAAGAGAAAGAGATGATAGTTAATTAGTACCTGGAACTGGCATAATGAAAGAGCTTGCCGGTAGCAGAGAAAACAATGAGAGCAAGATCAGCATCACAAAGCACAGAAAGCTCATTCGCCTTCTTGAACAGCCCTCTCCTCCTCTTCGAGAACGTTACCTGCCTTGCCGTTATGTTATCGATCTTCTTTATCTTTATCTTCGTGCGAGTCATCGATCGATTTTCAACAAGAACCCTAGAAATTGAAGAAAGATCAGAAACCCTAGGTAGGTAGCAGAAAACAGTACCAATATTACACGCTACAGTAATTCTCTTCACTCTTCAGATCTGACTAAAAATAGAAAGTAGAATTAGAAGCTAATTAGCAGCAATTAAATTCAAGAGAAAAAAAAGCGAACTAATTAACAAGCTAATTATGCTCATTTATCAAGATGATTATCAAATTGAGTACCCTAGCTCGATAGATAGAAGAACCACACGACTTCTCTAACAATAATTTGCATCGATCTATCAGATTATTATTGTTATCATCACAACAGCGATTGAATAGTTTCAGAGTGAAAGGCATAATAGAGACACATTATTCTGTTAGAGAGAGAGAGACTAACCTTCCTTGAGTGATGAGAATGTGAGAATGGATATGTGGAAAAAGGAAAGGAAGCATTTTCCCTTTATAGATAAACATTACTTTCCTTTTCCATTTTTTAATTTATTATTCCTAAATTATATTCTATTTCTATGTTAGACACACGGTCCTTTCATTTCATCATTTCCGATATTCTTCTCTTACCTAAAATGGTCCGAAAAGAAGAAGACCAAAATTTTAAATTTTTAATGTATTGTGAAATATTTTTATCATTTTTTTTTCTATTTGAATTTTGGATGTTATTTCTAATTAAATTTTAAATATTTTATATTTTAGATTTGTTATATTTATGAAGTAATAAATGTTATATGGTGGTGTAATATTGATTCCATCTTTTCTATTTTATATATATAAAAAATTATGTTTGACTCACTTAGAAGTTCTTTTTTCCACACGGTGTGTCCCCAAATTTTATAGTTTTTTACTTAAAAATTCACATGAGTAATTGTTCTTTGGTTTTACAAAAATGTTTTATGAAGAGGGGGTTGCTTTTGGTACATGATAATAACCATACATTACCGCAGGCTGTCTGACATGGATACAATAAACAATAATAATGGCATACCCTCTCAATACTATTATTATATGTACGATACGATGTGGATTGATACATTTTCGATAAGCTAGCTCCACGTGACAACTTGTACTTCTATACCTCTCCCAAATTTAGTCATCACTGGATGATGTTTGCATTAAACTCATTAAAGAATTTGTTATATTAAAGGATATTTTATTTTTGTTTTCCAATAAAAAAATAAAAAATACTTGACTTTAGGGTGGAAACAATCAGTAAATTAAAATTCACAATTCACAACCTCAAGACTTGCTCTTCTCATATTTTATTTTAATTTATTTAATAATACTACGTAATCAATAAAAATTCAGTCAACATTATCAGCCAACATTTTAAATAAAATATTCTAATTTTTTCTATTTTTTATACAATAAGCTAAGATATAGGCCGAAATCTAAAAAAAAAAAAAAAACATAATAGACTACTGGGAGTTGGGATACTGCAATTAGGAACTCCTTATTAAGAACCTCTTTACAAATAATTAAAGGTGTTTATAAAAAAAAATGGAGGGATATAATTATATATATTTTTTTTAACAGAGGGATATAATTATATATATTTTTTTTAAGGTCAGAAATTATTAAGTATTTTATAAAAGTCAGGAGTGAATTTGTATAATTTTTAAAAAGTGAGGGACATAAATACCATTTTCTCTTAAATTTAATCTACTTAGGTTACCTAAATAAATTTAATATACTTAAATTTATGAATTATACAAACTAATTTGTTTACACACGTTTTATTAATGAGTCATAATTTTTTTAATCTAAACTGTCTATGAGTATCCTAGTCATATTATATGGATATTTCGAACAAAATTGGATAAAACCTAATTTTGGGGTCCAAAATGATATGGGAAAAAAATGCCAACTTTGGGTTTCAAATTTTAAACATTTTTTTTTTTTGTTGGCGGGTCGGTTCTTGCCATCGAATAAGGAACGTATTGAAAAAAATTGCTTATTTAAAAAACAACCCCAAAAATAGAAAATTAAACTACTTTGAATTCTTGTCCAAAAAACAAAAATACTTTGAATTCCTGTAAGTTTCTAGTAAATTATATGAATTGAATCCAAAATAATATGTAGAGAAATTTGATTTAGAAAATCTGTGTAAGATTGGAAATAAATTGGTTTATTTTATATGATTTATCTGAAAATAATATTGAGTTCAAAATAATAATTCATAAAATTAGTTTGGATTGACTTTTAAAAAATAATTTTTTTTACGTCTTATTAATAAATTTTTTTTTTGTTTCTTATAAAACAAGACATTGTTGGCTTTTTTTAAAAGATCATTTATTTTTAATAAAAATACTTTTTTTAAAAAAAATACATTCAAATATTTAAAATTTAATAAAAATTACTATTTTCTTTTAAAAAATACTTTTTCTTAAAAAAATTCATCCAAACTAGCACGTATTTTTGTCATAAATAATAGGTTTGTTATCAAACACATCGTATTTAAAAAATTTAAGAGGTCACCAAACAAAAAAATTTAAGAAAAATTCTTATTTATTTTATAGGTTTTTTTTAGAATTTATTTATCTTTTATAGTTAGTTCCTTGTATCTTCTATTATTGAAAATTTTTTTATATACTCAAAAAACAAACCAAGTCATTTATTATTTTTAATATATTTTGAATTAAAATCTAAAAATAATTACGGTAAATTAATATAAGAAAGTCTTCATAGTATTAGGGCCAACAAACAGCCAATAACACATAGCGACACGCAAACCTTCAAACCTACTCCCCTAACCCCCCTCACGGCAAGTTCTAAGACACAACGTTACTAACTTTCGCTTCTCACTTACTTTTGGCGCGTTTATCTTTCACCCTTCATTCCCTCTACTTTGCCAGAAGTTGCAATCTCACACACTCCATCATTTTCTTGTGCTACCGTCATCACTTCCCAACACTGCACCTCAACCCACTGCTGCCTCTCAAACCCAACCACACCAACTGCCTCACCACCCGAGTATACACCTTTAACCTCGAAGCCTATGATTCTACGGACCTCTCCCTAAACATGTTGCCGCTACTTACGATTTTAACTTTGACTATTTACTTTCTCTAATTAAATTCTCCTACTTGCCTTTTTCTGCGATTGTGTCAGTCTGATCATAGTTGCTGGTTTGAAGAAGGAGCTTTTGGCGGCGATTGGAACTAAGGCTGCTGTCTGGGGGATCTTGGCGCTGGTTATTGGGGTTTTGAATGGCGCGTGGATCTAGAGACGGCAATGGAAATGGGTTACTCCGGAGATGGTGTTAGTAATGGTGGGATGATAAATTGTATAATATGTGATGATAACGTATTTTAATTTTGAATAATAATTTTTTCTAATTTTGGATAATACCTTCTAATTGAAATTATTGGTTCCCTAATATTGATTCCTTAGCATTGTTATTAATAAAATGTTTAAAAAACAAATATACCTCTGGCCTTTTTAAAAGTGAACAAAAATGTCTCAACTTTACTGAAATACCTACATACCCCAGCTTTCGAGAAAAGTGAACACTACTATCCTCCGTTAGTCTAACCTACGTGTGACAGTTATGAAGGTGTGTGATATGGCTGTCAATAACGTCTAGCTGGCGGTAACAGAGTCACGCTGTACAGACCAGGTCCATAATAGACATTAAATAGTAAAACGAAGCCGTTACCCCTCTTTTACACGAACCTTTCAAAATTAAGGTTTCATTTCCTCAAAGGAATCGACTTCGTTTTGCTATCTACTGTTATTTACGGGCCTGATCTGTACAGTATGACTCCGTTAATGTTAGCTAGGCACCGTTGACAGTCACATCACACGTTTTCATAACAGTCACACATGGATTAGACCAATGAATGACACTTTTTTGTCCAATTTTAAAAAATGTCAGGAATATATTTATCTTTTATCCTAATATTTATAACTTCTTTTAAAAATATTTCTCACATCTAATTTCATTCATTTTTATTTTACACGTTTTCTATTTTCTAGCAAAATTACTTATGTTATTATTATTTTTCTTTGTCAATCTAAATTGTTAAGGATGAGTTAATTAAATGTCGTCATTTGTCCCATTTTTTAATAAAATTTTTGAGTTTGAGCTTTTACTTCATTAAAAAAATATTAAAGATTAAGAATATTCTGAAAGGAGTAAAAAAAGAAAAGCATTAAAGATTTAGAAGACTGCTTCTTTGCCATAAAAGAGAGTTAGTTAGCATTTCTAAGTTCAAAGTTCGGCCCATCTCAGCCAACAAACCAAACGGAAAGAAACTGCAATAATTAACAAAATAGAAAGAAAACACAAAAAAAAAAAAAAAATGCAGAACAACGATAACAACAGCAACAAAGAAGAAGCCGAACGCCTGATAGGAATCGCAGAGAAGCTTCTACAGAACCGCGATCTCAACGGCGCCAAAGACTTCGCCATCCTCGCCCAAGAAACCGAGCCCCTTCTAGAAACTTCCGACCAGATCCTCGCCATCGCCGACGTCCTCCTCGTCTCCGACTCCACCACCCCCGATGACACCCCGCAATGGTACCAAATCCTCCAAGTCGACGTGTCACACTCTCAAGACCTCCACGTCATCAGGTCCAACTACCGCAGGCTCGCCCTCCTCCTCCACCCTGACAAGAACCGCTTCCCCTTCGCCCACCATGCATTCGCCCTCGTTTCCGACGCCTGGACCGTCTTATCCGACCCGGCCCAAAAACTCGCCTACGATTCGGGCCTCAACCGGGTTCAGGGGAATGTTTCCGGTTCGGTTCAGCAGGAGAAGCTTCCGGTTCGGAGAGGGAGCGATTCTTCTTTGGGGAACTTCTGGACGGCGTGTCCGTACTGTTACTTGATGTATGAGTACCCTAGGGTTTACGAAGGTTGTTGCTTGAGGTGCCAAAACGACAGTTGCGAGAGGTCGTTTCACGGTGCTGCTGTTACTGCTATGCCGCCGTTGGTGCCTGGCGAGGAGAAGTATTATTGCAATTGGGGCTTCTTTCCCATGGGTTTTGTCTTTGAGAGCTTGAAATCTAATGGAAATGATTTGCCGCCGCAACCGGTGCCGGTGGCGGTGGCGCCTGCGGAGGCGGGTGTTTCGGATAGTGGAGGTCCGCGGAAGCGAGGGAGGCCCCGGAGGGTGGTTTGAGATGGTTAGATTTTGTTTTCTTGAATGAAAACAAGCAAAATTGTGGTAAGGAGAATGTAACTGTGGAACCTTTTGTCTGTTTGTTTTGTTGTAACTGTTCTTTCATTGGTTGATAAATTAAAATGTAGCTCATCTGCTCCTACAGAAGCTTGTTTGTGGGATTTTGCCATTAGGAGTCTGTTAATTCAGAATGAGATTGAAAAGGGTCATTCATGATTTCTCTGTTTAGATGGGTTTAGACTTTAGAAGCATTCTTAATGTTTGTAACTTTTGACTTATTACATGTCAGTGCCTAGTTGAATATGGCATTCTGATCAGGTTTTTTAGCAGAACACAATTTGCAGTAACTATCAAAATAATATTCCCTTTTAAGACATACATAATACATTCAACTTTTCAACCATAGACAATGGCTGTGCTTAAATCCCCAGAAAGCTAACAAAGTTTCCTCAAAGTGCTGCAAGTCATTGAAACCAGAACTACAGGAGATAGGATATTCAACTGGAGAACAATTTTGTTGTTTAACCATAAATTTTAATGATTGAATAAAAATCAAACTAGAAACTAAGATCCTGGTCGGTTTAATCTCTCATTTGACTTTTGAAAACATAACTTTATATTTATATGAAGAGTTTTTGATAGCTCATGATACGATCTGGGATCAAGTCATAAACTAAAATGCTTTCTTTGCTTTGATGATTTACAGAAGATTCTAATTTGGGTACAAATCCAGCAATTATTTACACTAAGGGAATCAGGTACAAAGAATACAATTAACAATGCCAGCATAAAAATAACAGCTGCATCATTTTTGCACAAGTTAAAGAAAAAAAAGGCTCTCTATATGTTTAAAACATCACATCCACAATTTGTTCATCCAGCAAATCACTCTAATTAGCATTAGGAGACTTCTTACCATCCTTGTAATCCTTAGTTCCCCGAGGTTCATGCCCTTTCTGTTGGATAGCGAATTCTTGAGGCTCTGCAGGGAGAGGTGGACTAATTTTGTCTTCTATTTCAAGTGTTCGTTTCACTCCCAGTATGGCAGCATCAAGAACAATATTCTCTTTCAAGGAAGGAATAGTTGATGATGACGAGCTACCGGATTTATCTTTTTCTTCACCTTTCTTTGATGGTGAAGAAGTAACAGAATTAGTAGTCTCTCCTCTGCTAGACTTCTTTGAAGTTGACAAAACTTTCGGTGATGTCCTGTTTCCCGCACTTCCTGTTCTTTGCTTAGGATGCATGGATTTGGATGTCTTCTGGACCGGATTGTCTCGATTCATATTCTCGGTTTTGGATTCAGTAGACGACTTAAATTTCTTGCTGTTGGAGTTTACACTGGATGTGGAGGTTGATGGCCCTGCAGAGTCATCATCTACCTTTAAGTCAGATGTCAAGATTTCATCAAACTTGGTATCCTTCTCCTCATCCGTGATGGTCGAATGACTTGAAGGCTTAACATTGTAAGGTGATTCCATTGATGAGAATGCACGATTAGCCTTAGCTCTCGAACGAGTGAATAGGGTCTCATCAAATGGATCGCCTTCTAAATCACTGACACTGTACATCTTATGAATTGTGCGGATGGGGGTCGCTAGTCGAGCTCCATGATGACCGATAACTCTCAGAAGATCCAAAAGAATAGCCTCCTGTTTTTATTACGAAAATTTCAATACCTAAAGTAAGCCACTTATCCACAATTGGGGTGCTAAATGATCATTATGAAGAGGAATATACATAGAAGAAAAACTAACTGGAGACAATTACAGATGAGTTTTAAAGCATAAGTGGGCGTGAGGATACTATTGTTACAATTGAGTTGAAAGAACTGCATTAGGAAACATCTATAGACATATGATAAATTAAACCATCATGTTATATGCATTAACAGCTGCTATAAGCAATCAAGGCTCACCTTAACACGAAGGTACTCTTCAGAATGTGAAGTTTTAACAAAGCAAGATATTAATATCTGTAACAGAAAAAAAAAACATGGCAGTTGAGAAATGAAAAAGGAGAAAAGTGAGAACTTGTAACCAATCAAGTAATCAGTAAGGCAGAAAACAAGAAGGCAGACAAAAATAGATTCCAAAATGCTAACAAATCAGATGCCTTGCTTGAACGTCCAAATTCCTAGATAAGATGTAAAAGGAACATGATAATATGAATAGAAACTTGACAAGTTGCTCAGAGTGTAACAGGGGTTCAATATGTATTATGAAACATGTATGATTGTGAAGCAGAATTTAATAGTCTTCAGCAATATGAAACAGAGCTGCTTAATAGCCTCACAAATTATTTAAGTTAAAAATTTAAGTTTTCTTGACCTCTATATGTCAATTTATATTAGTTAAAAATTGAAAATGTTTCTTTTTGAACTTGGAGATCACTCACTTCAGTCACTTGATTAGTGGCAGAAAGGTCTGAAGAGGTTAAATCAAGAAATTTGAAAAGGCATAGGAAAATGGATCTTTTCATCCTAAGCTCGACGGCTTCTTGCCTCAGATTATGGTACAAGATCCAATCTAAAGAAAAGCCTTGAAAATGCCTTTTGAAGCATATATTGAAGATAAAGAGAAGGAAAACAAGATGTGAACTTATAAGCTTATATTTTCATAAAACAATGAGCACAAAAAAAAAAAGGTACCTACCATAAGAGCCTGATTTTCTGGATTGATATCCTCCAGAAAAACCCTTCTGTGCAGTCTTTTCTGCTCTATTTGAGGATTTTTAGCCAAAACCTTGCGCATATCAGCTAAGATATTCTGCGTCAACAGATTAGGAACGAGATTACATTAGCTTTCACACAATGAGATAGGCAAAATAAAGTCACTGAACAAGTTTTAATGCAAGAAATCCACAAGTGCTGACATTGATCTTGTTAATATCCAAGTGACTGATAGCAAGGTGAGTCTTGATGCGCCAATGCGATTTCTTACTAAGATTCCTCACAATATTTACACTCAACTTCTGGTTAGGAATGTGTACAGCTTCACAATCAGCACCTCTAACAACTGTTGGTGACCACCAGCCTACATGCTACAAAAAAATATGAAAATCTGAATATATAAGAAAAATATCATTTTTAATAAAAACTATCCATATAAGGAAAAAATGTAATATGTTTTCCGCACTCCTAAATGATTTGTCAATAAGTTCAGTAATAGATACCAACCTCAACTCTACCAGAAACCTCATCGTCTTTAATCTTTGTTTTAATCCGCTCATTCACAACAAATGGCCGAGTTGTATGAATCATTATACTTGAAAGGAAGTTCATGAATATCTGAATGTATCACAGAAAGT
>JASCZI010000142.1:16700-33108 GCA_036250425.1 Stylosanthes scabra
TTCATCTGAGGAATTTGAGGTATCATTGAACTGCTATTCTAGGATCCCTTAAGCAGTTTCTCATAATTTATATCCATTTTGCTGATTGTTGTGTCAATTTTTAATTTTTTAGTGCCATTTGGGTATTTTCTTTGTTAATTTTCTTTCTTGTCTATCTCGTTATTGCCAGCAAAAATATTTAGAGCTAACTAAAGGTGCTGCTGACAATTATCATCGTTCCTTGTGGAAAAGACATGGAGTTGTCCTTGATGGTGAGATAGCAGCTGTCTCCTTTAAGCATGGGCATTTTGATCAAGCTGCAAAGTCATATGAGAAGGTTTGTGCACTATATTCTGGCGAAGGATGGCAGGACTTGTTGGCTGAGGTCCTCCCTAGTTTAGCTGAGTGTCAGAAGATACTTAATGATCAAGCTGGTTACTTACTGTCTTGTGTGAGGTTACTCTCTCTTGATGAAGGATTGTTTTTTAATGAAGAGCGTCAAGCTTTTCAGTCAGAACTTGTCCGTCTTGCACACAGTGAAATGAAGGACCCTGTACCTCTGGATGTTTCATCATTAATAACATTTTCTGGAAATCCTGGACCCCCAATGGAGTTATGTGATAGGGATCCTGGTACCCTTTCTGTTACTGTTTGGAGTGGTTTTCCAGATGATATAACTCTTGATTCAATTAATCTTACGTTAGTGGCAACATCTAATGCTGATGATGGTGCAAAGGTATTTCTTCTTGGACATATTAATTTATTAATTTTATCAATAGCATGGGAAACCTGATATTTTCTACTTAATTCCTCACTAAATAACTGAACTATTTTAATTGTTCCAGGCATTGCAGAGTTCTACACCTAATGTGTTACACCCTGGCCGGAATACTATTACCTTGGATCTGCCACCTCAGAAACCAGGATCTTATGTTCTTGGAGTTCTTACTGGGCAGATTGGGCAGTTGAGGTTTAGATCTCATAGTTTTTCAAAAATTGGTCCTGCAGATACTGATGATTTCATGAGTTATGAAAAGCCAGCTAAACCTATTTTGAAGGTAATTTCCCTGTTAATCAAAGGATCAAATATCAGATAGGGATGTCTTTATTCATGTTATATTCCTATCACACCTAAAAACCTGAACTGATGTCTACAGGTTTTTGTTATATAACCTCTTCGATTTGTTATAACTACAAAAATTGGTTTGCATCAATTAATAATTACTTTATTTTTATTTTTCTATTTTTAGGTGTTAAGGCCTAGAGCTCTGGTTGATCTTGATGCTTCTGTTTCCTCACCTTTGTTAACAAATGAACGTCAATGGGTTGGTATTTTAGTTCGACCAATAAATTATTCCCTCAAAGGTGCTGTCTTGTATATTGATACTGGCCCAGGGTTGGAGATTGATGAGTCGCACGTCATTGAGATGGAAAGCTATGCTGGTATGTCACTGAATGACGACGACAAAGTACAGAAGGATGGTGCTCAGATAGTCCTTAAATTCAGAGAAAAAGGTTGAACGCTTGACTCTTCATGATGGAAAAATTGAGTTTCCAAATTGGGCAAGTGACGCTCCTTCTATTATCTGGGTTCTGGTTCAAGCCAAGAGTGACATGCTCAGCAGAGGATCATCATCAGGTGAAGACAGTGATAGAAATCTTGATGGCTCCATCCATTTGTAGTTTGTAATTTCGTCATATGTACTTATTTTGGTTGTTTTTCTAGTCACAACTAGGAGAGAGAGCATAGTAGATGCAATGAGAACAATTGCTCTGAACCTTGAATTTGGAGCATACCGCAATCAGATATTCGAAAGGTTTTTCTATTTTCCATCATTCTTTAGGTTTAATCATTATAATAGATCTTAAAATCCTTGACTATAAGTACCTTGCATATTGATTTTTTAAGCCATTTGTTTGTTGTTGGTGTGTTTCCTTGATATCCAGGACCCTGGCAGTTCATTTTACATATCCTTTCTATGTGACGACGCGTGTAACTGATAAATGCAATGATGGTACACTGCTTTTGCAGGTATGAGTGTGTTTTATTCATAATTATTTGATTCCTCTTGATTAGGTAGCCCAACCATTGTCTGAAGTTTATATAGACAGTTATAGACAAATACATGCAGACAGAATATGGAAAATATGGCAAAAATATTAAGATCTTTATATATCGTTAAAAAAATGTCAAAGTTTGTTTATGTAAGCAACTAGCCATTAAAGTTTTTATCATTTCATCTTGTTATTTTCTTTGATAAAATATAAGAGGGTTCTTTTCTAGGTTATACTTCACTCTGAGGTAAAGGCTACACTGACCATCTATGATGCTTGGCTTGATCTTCAACATGGATTTATTCATACTGGTCAAACTGAGGGTAGACCTAGTTCAAGCCTCTTCCCACTAGTCATATCTCCCACTTCCAAAGCAGGAATTTTATTTAGTATCTGCCTAGGCAAGACAAATGGAGAAGGTAATCACATCTTTCCTAAGACTGATGAAATGATTTTAGAATATTAACACCAAAAGATGTGACGAAGGCATGAAGAAAACTTGTCCATATGTGTAACAAAAAATTGAAGTCAATGTGTCTCGTGTCATGTGTCTTGCGTTCATGCTTCATATTTTGCAAATAATGAGCAGTATTGGTATGGCCACCTTATCCTGAGAATGTGGCGTTATGAGCATGCATTTTCATTACCTTTTTAATATGTAAAATCAGTTAAACATATGGCTCCACTTTTATGGGTTTTTTTAAAAAAAATTATTTATTTTTTATTTAAGTTGACAACCCTTTTTTTCTGGATTTCAATATTGTGGACTTAAATCTAGCTGATTTTTTCCTAATAGTATTTACCTGTCAAAATTACAGTATCCTGATTTCTGCAATTTATGAACTAATTTGACTATTCAAAACACAAAAAACACGTCTATTTTCAGAAGAAGACAGAAAGCAGCAAGAAAGCATATTAAATATCAAATATGGGATTTCTGGTGATAGAACAATTGGAGCCCACCCTCCTGTTATGGACGATTCTACTAAAGTTGATGGTGCCAGACAGGAATTGATGTTCAAGAATGCAATTACTTTGCAAAGGCCTGTGCTTGATCCATGCTTAGCTGTTGGTTTTCTTCCTCTCCCTTCAGATGGTCTAAGAGTTGGGCAACTAGTTAAGATGCAATGGAGGGTGGAAAGGTTAAAGGATTTGGATGAGATAGAAGTTTCTGAACAGAATGTAAGTCTGTTCAAATTTCCTTATACTATATTAGATATATAAATTCAGTAATACTAGATGTATCATTGTACACACCTGTACATACCATTTAGCAACACGGAAAAATGTAAACATTAGCACAAAAATAGAAATTTGTCTGTGCTAATCTTTACATTTTTCTGTGTCGCTAAATGATATGTACGGATGTGTACAATGGTACACATAGATTAAGTAATATAAATTAGTTTATCATAAGACTTATTAATGTGCATAATAGGGCCTAAATACCCATAAGCCCTCATTGGTTCATATTTATGTGATTGGTTTACCTGGATCCAGGATAAAAATCATTCCCTTTTTATTTGTTACCTTACACGATCTTCTCTTTAACTTTCCAAACATGGTAATTGAACTCCCCACCTTGTTGTATTCCTCAGTCAACAGTTGTCTTTTCGAAAACCATCAAGTCAAACCATATGTGGTTTTTATATAGATTAGTTTCAATATATCTCATTCTGTTTCAATGCTAAACTAATGTTATTTTTAGTTGCCACAGGATGAGGTGCTATACGAGGTAAAAGCAAATTCTGGAAATTGGATGATAGCTGGGAGGAAACGAGGGCATGTATCTCTCTCCCCAAAACAAGGTACTTGGATTCATTGAATTCTCCTATGAAAATAATATTTCTCTTGGTAACTAAGAAGAACATGTTTTGCTTCAAGACATGATACCCTTGTTGGAATTACTTTCAATCCGGTATGTCATCTTTGATATTTAATTTTCTTTCTTATCATGCTAGGTGCAAGGATAATTATCTCAGTATTATGCATGCCACTGGTTGCTGGCTACGTTCGCCCACCTCACCTTGGGTTGCCGGATGTTGATGAAGCGAACATAAGCTGCAAACCTGCCGGGCCACATCTGGTTTGCGTTTTACCCCCAGCTCTCAGCTCATCCTTCTGTATTCCAGTTAATTCATGAGCTCACCGGTCAACGCTATCTTCCCACCGAAGTTCTATCTGGTTTGTGTCATGTTAGAGAAATTTGAGAGAACTTCGCGTAGTTTGTGCCAAGTAGGAAAGTGTAACATTTTTCCCCTGTGATGTTCATTGCATAAGGAATCTTCATAGTTATATGTGTGCTTTCTGATGGTCTTCCCACAGTGATCCAGATTATTATTAGTCACTACCCCGGCTCATGTACAGTGGAGTTTTGTACAATATAGATACTTGGATCAAAAGCATTCTTTTTGTCTCATAGAAAATTATTCTAATTGCGAGGAACAATCAAATCAACATTGAGAAATTTCTACATTTTACTTTTTATTGTAAGATTGCCAGTGATGGATAACAAATTTATTAGCATTTTTATGAGTGGCTTTCACCCTTTTCACCTTTAGATTTGGCTAATCTTCCACTCACTGAATAGTCAGTGTAACTGGATATCAATATCAGTATTGCATTAGTGGATCACATGATAAAGGAAAAGGTAGATAAATGTCACTGTGTATCTAATAAAAAGGAAAAGGTCCCACCGAGATTTGAACTCGGGTTACTGGATTCAGAGTCCAATGTCCTGACCACTAGACCATGGGACCACTGTTGCTATGGTTGATTATAGGTAGAACATATATAAGCGAATGTATACAAGGAAAAGAACACGCTTAACACTTTACTAGATCCTTGCTTTCCAATAGTTTGGAATGAAAATTTGAGATTGAATTCTTTTCGTGAGTTAAACTTTTGGTCAGCATGAACCTGGTTTTCTTTTGGTCATATGAAAATATACCATAGAAAAACTAATTATTTCATATATATATATATACAAAACCGAAACACATTATTTCTCTTTGAAGTATGGATTGAGCTTTGATAGAGAAGAGAAGAGCTTCTCCTTTGCATGAAGTAATGAAATGTTTTACACCTTTGCTGTTGTTACTTGTTACTAACAATTGTTAGCTATGATTTTTTAATCAATTTATAAACCATAGTGAGAAACACCATCAATCTCATGTTCAATAATATGTTCGCGTGTTAGGCATTTGTTGAGCCTCTCATTAATGTTAACACAAGCAACTAATTTTTCTTGCTACGATTCCATGAGAGACACTGGAAGACACGTGCAAGTCATGTGATGTATTTATAGAGCTTTAGGAATGGCCAAAATGGGGGCATCATTAGTCATTAGAATAAGAATGAGTAACCACATGGGAGAAATGGGACACCACATTATTGGTTAGCCTTAGTACACATGCTCACTCACTCATCACTCTAAACTTACTAATTATTTGGAATCCTATTTCTCTTTTGTAATTTTTAGAAAATTAAAATTTTAAATATTTATTATTTATAAACATAAAAAAATAACAATTTAAAATTAAATTTATGCACTTCTTCAACTTTTTAGTTTTTAGGTATTATACATCTTTGAAAAAAATATTTAAAATGGGAATAATATAATAAACTGATAAAATAAAAAACTATAGGTGATGCTATGAATATTTATTTTGGCCACCAAGTTCAACCAAATCATTTATTTCTATATTAAATAAAAGATAATTTCGTATCAAATAGTATAAAAAATAACACCGAAATAAACTTTTTTTCCCGATTGTTTTTCACGGACAAAAAAACCCAAAAATTGGGGTGAGAGATTCCAAACGGAACAGAGTACATCAGAGAGTACAATACTCCAAAACAAATTACCTTAATAAATATGTTCAATGCAGAAATAGATTCATCTAGTATACCACTAAATATATATATCTAGGATTCATCAGAGAGTACATCAGTGTTGCTCCATTGATTGTGAAGAACTACTATTTCGCCTATTGCTTCTTCAATTGTAACATCTTCTCTTGAAAATCTTCTCCTTTCAAGTGTTATATACACACTTAATTGTTGCAAATAAACATATATCACAGCTCCTTCATCTCTTTTTTCATCATAAAAGCACCAAAATAAATTTATATTTGATAATGAAATAATTTTCTATTTAACATAGAATAAATAATTTTATCGTATAAAATAAATGTACTCCGATAATTATTGATAAAAAAAAAATTCATCATTATTGATTTGTAATTTTCATAAGCATAAACTTCTTTACCTATACAAAAAATTAGACCTTCCTTTTTTTACCAACTACTTCGTACGGATTTTTTTAAAAAATAAAAAAATATCGAATTAATTATCATTATAAGAGCACTCACAGGAATTTACTTTTTTTAGGCGTCCTATATATCTCTGGTTCTGCAAGCGCGAAAAACACATATATCGAACATTTAGAGCTCAAAATAAGACAAATAAAATTTTAAGACTATCTCGAGACTGCAGAACTCGAGATACAAATTTCAAGACTGCAGAGCCCAAGATATGATCAGCGCCTATAAAAGCGGGCTACACCCGACACCTCTCACATTTCTCTTCCGCTCTTCCTATTTTTATCATTCTAAGTTCCGAAAATTTGTTTCAAAGACTTTTGTCATATATGTCTCCCCAGAGCGTTCTAGAAGACCCGCGTGAGAAGCCTCGAAACCGAACAGGCTGACGAAGTTGGACCAGCTGCTCAAGCAAGACAAGCTCCTCAGGAAACGGAAGTTTTGCACCGGCTTAATGACGAGTGGCACATCGCCGAAGCACTTGTTAGATTTTCTTTTTTTTAAAAGTTAGAATTGCGTATTAATGTTTATAGTAGTATAATTAATGTTAGTTTATGTTTTGAAAATTTAGTTTACACAATTTTATGGCACATTTTTTGTATGGTTGTGGTTACACGAATAATCGTTGGTTGATTTAGGGTTGTAGCATAAATGTTTGCACATAAATTATAAGATTGCCATAGTCAATATTTGTGTTACTGATTGTATGCTTCGTAAATAAGTTAGGGTATTATAGTATAGTTGTTTAATTAGGATAATGATTTATGTTAGTCGCTAAATTTTATCTAGTCGATAAATTTCCGTGCTTGTTCATGTAGTTATTTATAATTAGGTGAAATTAAATTTACTTTCGCGTTCTTGTATAGAGAGAGGGTATTATTGCCCAGATAATATGGCTTCCTAATGACCGTTCCGGAGAGGCTGTCATTCATGATAAAGTCGGGATTTAGGCACATGATCCAATTGAGGGATTTCGCATTTGACGTTGCACTCCCTTTAACATTAGTGGAGTGTTGGAGGCCTGAGACCCATACATTACACCTCCCGTGGGGTGAGTGCACCATCACCTGGGATGTGGCGTATCACCTAGACTTCCTTCACGGATGGGGAGCTTGTTGGTGGTTGTATGCAGGATTTTGAGACCCATTTTCAACAGCGGCCATGGGATCTGGTAGAGTTGTACCCTGGTGCACGACGTGCAAGAGGATGTGCCGAAGCAGTCATTTGTCATTTGTATAGTGTGGCTACGTGATAGACTGCAACACATTCCTGCAGACGCTGATGCAGATACCCTTCGACAGTATGCCCGGTGTTATACTCTTCTATTCATCGGCAAATACGTCATGCCAGACAAGTCAGGCAACTTGGTCCATATACGATGGCTTCCTTTGCTGGACTTTGAGCAAAATAACCAAATTCAATTCTTCCAACGTATTAACGGGCTGAATCTGGAACACTATTGGACTTGTGGACTAAAACCAAATGTCATTCGTATCTCGACCCACCTCTCCATTCAGATACAGAATAACAACCATGAAATCACTAATATTTATAGTTTTTGGAAGGAAATATGAATAAAGGGGGAACATGGAATACTGGGTGGTGCATGGCATACAAAACAATGGGTACCTCTTATATAAAAGCGCCTTTTGCAATTCTAGTATTATCTTGTGCTCTGCAGACCCAAGATATATTTAAAAATGAACTTTTATGGTATTTCGGACTCTGCAAATTCAAAATATGTGTTTAGTTTTTTCTAAGCTTACAAAACCTAAAATATGTAAGGGCACCTAAAAAAATAAATTCTTATAACCGCACTTATAATGATAAATTTGATATTTTTTATTTATTTAAAAAAAATCCTACTTCATTCTTAGACAAGTTTAATATTATATTTTTTTTAGATTAAAGAAAACAAACACTTAACTTACATTCAAATAGCTAAAAAATAGACAGCGTCGATATAGGAGGTTATGACGATCATATAAGCAGCGTGAAGCTTAAAGAAATTTTTTGGGTCAGGCATTTTAACATAAAAATTATATAGAGCTATTCATATTAAAATAAATTTAAAAAATTGAAAAAATTAATTAAAAAATTAAAAGTATATAATAATATTAAATTTAATAAATAAAAAAGTTACTCAATTTCTTAAAAATGATAAAAAAGAATATATTTGTTTAAAATTTTGCTTGAACGATAGATTTTTCGAAAATTATAACTCATAAATTCTTTATTATGTTATATAAATACAATAACATTAATACTTATTAATTATTTTTTGTATAATATAAAAAATTAAATTTAGAAACTAAAAAAATATAAAATAATACTAAATTAAATAAATAGAAATACATAATTTATTGTTATAATAATTGAGATTTGCAAATAGTAATGGTGTCTAGTTTGAAACTTTGTGCATTGCACGATAACATTTTTAATTAGAATATGATATATTATTGTATAGAAAGCAAGCTTTTTGTTTAGGATGGATTACATAAACATAATAAAATAGGAAATAATAAGATTTTTTAGTAAGATATATTTTTTCATAATAAAATATTCCCCGCATGCATGTAAATATATCCTCGTCTTAAATTATTTACACAAGGAATCTTTTATAACATCTGGTATGGTATATAGCATCACCAAGAATAGAGATGCTAAGATGGTTGATGATCCCTTCAACATAAAAGACAACCATGTTAGATGGAACATAATAAGTTTGTCAAATGTGCTTAGTGCGATAAAAAATATCAGTAAATCACTTTTTTATTCTCGGTAAGTTTGGTTTTAAGATTGATCTATGTGTTTAAATTGAGTTGATATTAAATGTGTTGGATCTGTTGATGTCAAATATTTTTTTTTAGTAACTGAAATAAAAAACCATGGATGTGGTGAACATAGTCAAATGTACATGTAATAGGTGGTTACATGAAGTGGGTTTAATATATTTAATGAAAATGACAAAATGAGACATAAAATGATGAAACTGCATGTTAATGCAAATATCACTTCATTTTATTTTGGAGGAGATTTTAATATTAAAGAAGAGGATCTTATTATGGTTATATTATATAAGGATTGGGTCTAAGGAGAAAAAGTGACAAGTTGAAACCATATATAGATTTTTGAGAAACAAAAGCAAGAAATGTGAGTCAATTGTTTGAGAATATTGATTTGCTATATAATGAAATACAACTCTTCAAAGAATTCAAGAAGGGGGAAGATTATATTATGCAATAAATAGTGGTGAAATGTGAAGAGAATGGGTTGATGAATAATGAGAGGATACAATTTTTATTATTGGAGTAGGTGAAATATCATTGATTAAAGTGTGATGAGCTTGGTACAGGGACAAGCTATGGGAGCAACCATGGAAGGAGTGTGAAGATGCAGCAAGATTACTATGATCCCTTTATTGGATACCACTGTTTGATTTTGTTTTATGTTAGTTAGCTTGGTGATCATGTATGCTTTATGTAGAGTCCACTGGCACTGCTTATGTTTGGGGCGTGTCTTTTGTGTGAGTAATGTAGGGATCATGTATAGGATTGATATGGTAGGAGTGAACAAGTGATAGACGGATTATGGTTTTAATTTGACTGCGGTGATTGTCAACCTAATTTATATTGACGATAATGTTGAAGGAGATAATTAGGTAAGCAATCATCAACACGTCACAAACCTTTTTTCTCTGTTTGGGTCGGGAATGTTTGTGTATTTTAAGTCGATAATTTTATTTGCACTTTAAAATTGATTATGAAAATTAGTCATTATTATTTATATATAAACACATATGTAATTTTATTATTTTTAATATGTATTTTTTATTTTAATATATATTATACATTAATAACTGATGATAACTAATTTTAATTTCCAATTGAACTCCTTCCTGAGCAATGTCGCCAGAAAAAGCTTTGGAACTATCTTTGGGATCTCTGATGTCCTCCGAAGATCAAAGTCTTTCTCTGGAAAGCCCTTCATGAAGGTCTTGCTGTTAGGCAGAGGTTGAAGACCAGATTCCCCTCCATTGTTGACCAGTGCCCCGGATGTAGTGCAGACAGTGAATCTATTGCGCACTGCTTGCTTTCTTGCCCTTTTGCTGCTGAAGTAATGGATCAATTAGGTGATTTCCCTTCTGTGGATGTCTCTTCTCCCCAACCCTTTTGGAGATGGTGGCTGCAATTGATGGAGACCCTTGTCCAGCGCCCTCAACGACGACAACATGCAAGTTTGGTGGCTATTGCTTTATGGAAGTTATGGTTGGATCGAAACCAGAGGATCTTCGAACACTCTTCTTCATCAGCAAGCGCCCTTGTCTCTGTAGCAGTGGAGCTCAATTTTGATGTTCATCGTTACCATCCGCCTTGATCTATTCCCCTCTTTCGTTTCCTTACTTCTCTCAAGTCATAAATTTCTTGTCTTAATTTTGTTCGTGGAAGTATCACTTTCTTATTTTATTTTTGATTGTCCAAGATAGGATTCAAAACTCTATGTATTCATTTTATTTCAATAATAAATGCAATACAACTATCTTTGACAAAAAAAAAAAAAACTAATTTTAGTATGTAAATAGCATAGCTCAGTAGTTAATTTTAATTAATATCAATTATAATATATATATGATTAAAATATGCCTAAAAATACAAAAATATTTGAATTTATAGGCATGTTGAAAATATTTCTATTATTATTTTGCTACTATTCAGTTTGTTTGTTTATTTATTTCTTTACAAATAAACACTGAAATTGTTTTTGTAGAAAATCATTGCATACTTTGTTTCTAATAAATTTTATTATTTTAAAATTTTTCGAAAATTATTTTCATTAAATAAGCTAATCTCTTTGTTAATTTAACATGCATAGCTAATAAAAAATATTGACATGGCTACCTAGAGGCTAATGTGTCCATGATGCCACATGTCAAGTAAATCAAATTTTGAGAAGATAAATAGGCTTTTTCTTTCTATGAAAATGACAACACTTACACCGTTCAAAAGAGAAATAATTTATAAGACATATTTTGCTTTCAAATATATATTATTTTAGTTGTTAATTCTAATTATGATTTTTTTAGAAAAATATATACATATTAAAATTAATAAATGAAATTATTGAATTATTATAAATTATAAAATCTCTTAAATGATCTCCTTTAAATTATAACAATGTTGTTTGATTTAAAATTACAAATTTATTCTATAAACTTCTATTTTATCCAAATTATAACTTGAATGAAAGAGTCAAACATTAAAAGAAAAAACTTCATTCAACAAAATTATTTTTAGTGGCATGAATCATTTGCTTATAACAAGCTATTATATTTAACTAGGTACCAAAATCATATATATTGACATTTTTTTATGATACTTAAATATAATACATTTTGAACTATTTCACTCGTAGAAGAAATTTCATTTTGTTTTACCATATATATAAGGGTAAAATTGTAAATAACAACCTAGAGCTTATATTAGACTATATGAAATTTAATGGCAGTAGATCTGGTCACTTCCAGATTTAGATATATTATTATTATTATTATTATTATTATTATTATTATTATTCATACAAAGCATTTTATAACAAAATTTAATTAACTAAATCGAATGTCATCATTATCAATTTTGGAGAATTTGTCTAGATACCATTTTTGTAACTATTTCACTATTGTAATTTTTGCTAAAAAAAATCATTTAATATTTTAAAGTCAATATTTAATTTATTTAACAAAAAAGTTATCAGTTTTTAACCAAAGAACATCACCACATCCACCAAATACTGCATGTACCTGTTCAATCTTGTTATGATCAACACATTGCTTATCAAATTGTTCAGCCACAAGTGGCAGCTGCTCAGAGAGAAAGGCCAGGATTCAAAACTGGAAAATAATGTAAAATTTCTTCTTCATCTTATCTTCAGATCTTCCACTGCACATGGAGGGAAAAAATAAAATTTTCCCTTTATTATAGGACCGTCCTGTTTGTACCAATTTGTTAGTTTGTTTTTTCAGTTCACCTTTGCAAAGCTAAGATAATATAAATAATTGATCTCATGGCAGAATTTGACATTTTCTATGTCTATATATGGAGTTTTTGTTGGCCTTTCCTTTTTTTTCCTAATAAAAAAATTATAAAAAATCACTAAATTAGTTATTATGTATTTATGTATAAATAAATTATTTCACAAATTTTTGTTATATATTTTATATGAATGAGAGATTAAATAGCTAATCTTTTATATAAAATAATTTTTCTTTAATTTCAATAATTTGTTCCCAATAAATTTACTCAACATTAACATAGTCGTATATAACCAGAGAAATTTGAAGGGGCTATTAGCAATTATTAGAGGAGTCTTCATGTTTTTAAATAGTAATAAATGTGGGCAAAAAATATATTTTTAGCAATTTCTTAAAATTTTATTTGAAGAGATATAGCTTATCTATATTTAACGCCATGTGACATTAAAATATTAATCATGCCAGATATACACCAAAATTAAACACAAAAATTTCAAGAGTAGCTTATGCTAAAATAACCTGATTGTAAACATTTCAATTCAATTGGTCACCAAAAAACATTTCAATTCAATTATATATAAATTTTTTTGATAAACTTGGCCCCTTTATTAACTCATTATCTAGATACTAGTAAAAAAAAAAAAAAACTCATTATCTAGATACTAAATATGTATACCTCTGTTCCAACGGGAAAACTGAATCAAAATGCAAGAAACTAGCCCCTACTACCATATATTCATTCTCTAATTTATTATTCCAAAGTAACTGAAGCAAATGAAAATTTTAAATATTTTTGGTCCAATTGTGAAACACTTAACGGCAAAGCACTTTTGCAGTTTGGTCTTCAATTCTAAAAGCGTCAGACTTTCCATGCTCCTTAACGGCTTAACCTTGTAACTTTTAATACATAAAACGGTAAAGATCCAAATTAATGATCTATTATCATTATTCTTAAGCATGGAAGAAACAGTGGTTGCAAAATCCTTATCACAAATTCTATAAAAAAATATATATATATTAAGTAATTAGCTTTTTTATATTTATCTTATATTTAAATTACCACTAATTAATTTCTCTTTTTTAAAAAATTAAAAATGTTGACCTTTAACATTTTTTAAATTTTTATTTACAATTGAAGGGATCTTATAACTTTTTTTCAGATATAGATAAATCCGGAACATGTTTATCATCTGGAAGAAAAAAAAAATTTATCCACATTGATTGAACCTAACAGAGGAAAGCAAGGGTGTGATTCTGGAATAGAGCATGTATTGAGGCATGGCCCAATACTCTTCTTGTGTCAGGATTAGAACTCAATAGCACATGCACCATGTGGTCCTGTTACTATAATAATTAATGATTTAATCGTTTATTAATTCATTCATCAAACGAACGTTTATTTATTCATTTATTATTAGTATTGTATTTTTTATTTTATTTTGTATTTTTTTTGGGTGTGGTATAAAAGACAGTACCTAATGTTGTTACTTGTTAGTGATGTTGAAATAAAGGACCTAGCAAACACTGAATCTGTAACAAAGCAAAAACAAATTAAACTAAGTCTTTGAGATGAAAGAACCTAACAAATCAGTTGTGAATCCATTTTAGCATAATTTGCCAAACAAGTACTTTTCATAGCAATTTCTAATTGTTAGTTGTTAGTGACATCCCCACAGCCATAAGCTCTTGTTCAAGTAAATTGCTCAATTACCTGCTAGTCTGCTACACTTACGTATGAAACAATACAAGCTAAGTAACTTTGAAGAAGGGGGTATGTCAGTCAGAAAGATTTATTCATTGTACAAAATACTTACAGCAGACAGAGGAAAGCGTTTTCGGTATATCTGGTAAATTAGGTATTTATATATTTTTAACTGTTGATTTTAATTATAAAAATATATATAATTAAGATCAACGATTAAAAACATAGCAATACCGGATATTTCTGGTATACTTAAAACGCTTCCTATATCATGATCTATACTAATTTAGTGATCACGGCTATTAATTTTAATATGCGTATATATTTTATAATTAAAATTAATAACTAAAATCAATTAACAACTAATTAATTATCTAATTTTGTTTTTAATAACTAATTAAAATCATGTATATACACAATTAGCTATTAAATTAACTACTTATTTAAAATATATATTAATCAAAATATAAAATACGTATTGAAAATTTGCAAAAACAAAATATGTTATACATAGATATATTATAACTAATTTGAAGATTATTTTTTTTGTATATATAATATTTTCGTTTTTTAAGTTTAGTTATAGTTAACAAAAGTAGATATATTAGGTGAAAAGATGTGTTAATCACTCACTAAAATACAATTTTGTACATGAAAACTAATCCAACAATTTTTTTTAAATATCAGAAATAAATTTGTTATTTTAAAATATAAAAAGTGTTTGTACTATTATTCTTTCAAACTTAAAACTTTTGATGAGCTATTTTATTTTTTATATATACGAGATTGAATTTTTTTTGGTTGATTAGCAATTAGGGGTTTAGCTAATAACACAGCCAACTACTAACAAACTCACAGTTGCATGCAAGATGCAACCAATAAACAAATTGTTGAAGAACATTTGTTAAATACTTCACCTTCACCATATAAATTCCCAGGATTGTGACCTTCCAACAAATAACAAATTACACTCCATCTTATCAAATCTATCTCTCACAACCTCCATCCACGCACTAACTTGGAACTGTACTGGAAAAGAAAGAAATATCACTAACTACCTACCTTTCTTTTTCTTTTTTCTTTTTTTTTTCTTTTTTCCATCTATCTATTCAATCCTGTTTATTTCAATTTTTTTTAAAAAAATTGAGTCTAACCATCACATGGAGGGAAGAAACTTGAATCACTAATAAAATAAAGAAAAGACAGTGACACCTTTGAGAGACTAAAAATTCAAACGGAAAGCAACTAATCTAAATGGATATCCTTCAATTCAACCATAATTAAAGGCTTTTTTCCTCATAGTTGAATAAATAAATACTCATAAATAAATAGGGAAAAAGATAAATTCGTCCCGAGGATTTAAAATTTGGACAAAATTGTCCCAAGGAAAGGGAAATACCCACAAGTCCCTGACCGTGTTGTAAAGTGGACACGTTGATCCCTCCGTTTTTTTTACTAGTGAATCTGTGACGGAATCATCTCACATGGCACGTAACGGTGCTTGTCTGGCAAACGGAGCCACGTTGGCATAAGCTTAGTGGGAAAATGAGAGCTGGAACCTGATGAAACGACGTTGTTTCAAGCTTCCCTTCCTTTAAATTGAGAAAAGATGTGAACCCTAATCAGAGGTTCCCATTATTCACAGCGTTCATGGAGAACGACGGCGTCTCCTCTGGGTCGCAGCGAAGTGGAAGTGGTGTGAGAGCTGAAAGGTCTTCGTCTTCGACACAAGGGTTCTTTGCTACTAAGGTTGGAAACAAAAGGGACGGAGCTGCCCCGAAATGCAGGTGCGGCGTTTATGCGATATTGTATCTCTCGAAGACTTCCAAGAACCCGAATCGATTGTTCTTTGGGTGTCCTTTCTTTAAGGTAAGCTTGGGGGATACCATGAAAGTTTTTGAGTTATTTTTGTGAGTATTAGTTTCAAAAGTTTGTCTTGGTTGGTTTGTACCTGCAGATTGGAGGTCCTCACTGCAAATTCTTACTCTAGCTTGATGAACATGCTACTAAATTTGACAAAAAGGAGAGTGTGAAGTGTGAAGAGGGCGAAGATGTGAATCTGCACTTTGCAACACTTAACATTGATGATAGGTAGGGGGTTTTGGAAGACAGAGTAGCTACCATGGAGAAGAGGAAGGGCATGAATATGTTCCTGATTGTAACGGGCTTAGTTGTTGGTTTGATTTCAATGTGGGCAAGTAGGGCTTAGGGAGTTGTTGTTGTGTAATTAATGGAGTGTTTTGAGAAACCTTTTGACAATGGGCATGTTCAGCTTTGCCATGATCAATGCATTAATATGAAATGTTTTCATTTAATTATGTC
>JASCZI010000142.1:37811-49909 GCA_036250425.1 Stylosanthes scabra
TACGGCGGCGACGATTCGGTGAGCCATGCGGTGGTGTAGTGGAAGGGAAGAGTAGAAGAAGTTCGCGGCGGCGAAGAAGAGGCAGAGAGCGAGGAGTGCGGTGGCGGAGCCAGTTAGGCCTGCGGCGAAGCGAGCGGAGCCACGGGGAACTGCGGCGGCGGAGAGGAGGCGCTCAAATGAGACGCAGATTCGGTCGAAGTAGATGAGATACAGCACCGACATCACCGAGAAGAGAATCGCTTGGCACAACAATATGATTAGGGTTTGCCACTGCTCCATACCGTAGATCGCGTAGATCTGCGCCCAATCTTTACCATTCCCTGTTGATTTTCCCATTCTTCTCTTTTTTTTTTCAATTTCTCTTCTAAAAATTTTGAGCTCTTTCTGTTTTCACTTTTCAGCAAGCGGCTGATTAGTGGAGTTTCTGCAATTCAGAGAACGCGTGTGTTAGATTCTCGAAGAGTCTGGGCTCAGGAATTTTCTCGGGAACAAAACAGGGGAAGTATGATACTACTTCAGTGTAATGTGAATATCTTTAATTATTAAGTATGAAATTTCAGAAAGTGTGTACTGTGTAGTGTGTGTTTTGAATTTGAAGGGAAAGTGAAAAGCAATTTAGGTTCGTGAGAAATTTTCTCGGCAGCGAAACAGGGGAAAGAAAGAAAGAAAGAAGATAACCATAAAATGCATTACTTACATTACACGAGAATTGCAGAAGAGGAAGAATCAGATCCAATTTTGTTGAAGTCGTCGTCATCATCATCTTCTTCTTCTCAGTGATTGTGATACACAGCTGTGGAACAATGACAGAGTTGACGAAGGCAGTATATCATGATTCTGTGTTTAACGCGCTTTGGTTCGTCGTTTAGCGTCTCTCAAAAAAGGAACCCCCGAAAAAGCGCGCAAGTTTTGGGTAGTGCGGGTGCGGGGGGGTGGGAGAAGCAAAACGGCAGTGTCGTTGTGCGTTTTGGGTGAGTTGCAAGTTGCAGGGAGGAGGGTTGCACGGATACCGAGAGAGGAAAACAAAAGAGTGAAAAGAAAATGCGACAAGAATGAGAAAAGAATTGTGTTGGTTGGGTATATGGGTCAAGAAGGGTTTTATATAGTGCTGTACGGTGGTGGAGGTGGTGGACTGGTGAGAGAGAGAGAGAGAGAGTGTGTGTGTGTGAAGAAGGGTACCTTCCGTTGATTTTTTGAGCCTTTGAATACTTCACTGGATTCACCTGCTTCGCAAGTTGCCCGTCACTTTTTTCTGAGTTGTTTTATTTTGGCGTCCTTTTTTCTGGTTTTGGATATGCAGAAAAAGAAGTTTGGTCCCTGTAAATAAAGGAGACTTTGTGAGGGGGAAAAACATATATATTCTCTGTTAGCATATTTTTATAGGTGAATTTTTTTTAATATTGTAAGTACTGTGATGTTTTCCGCCTATACGATGCTATTACTGTGTTTTCAACTAATATTGGGGTAAAGTAAAAACACCAGTGGCCATTTGTATAAAAAAAATTTGGAAATGGGGAAAACGCCACTGGCGTTTTCATGTGGCGGCTAATTGAATTTTTCATTGGTGTTTTTAATTTAAATAACATTATGCCAGACTCTGGTAAGAAAAAGAATGCATTTTTTATTGTAAGTGAACATAATATATTTTTATTTAGTTATTTTATTTGCATGCTAAAATTAGTCATTAATGTATAAAATATATTAAAATATAAAATATATATTAAAAATAATAAAATTACACATGTATTCATATATAAATATATTATGACTGATTTTAGTGTGTAAATAAAAATATTGATTCTTGTTTTATTCGATCATATCTAATCAAATTATTTATTTTTATGCCAACTATTTTCTATTTAATATAAAAATAAATAAATTAATTAAAATTGATTGGACAAAATAGGTGTACGCCTAATATTATTGTAATATTTTTAGCGAAAATATTGGTAATCAACAAAAAATAATCAACAATAAATCAATTTTGTATTTTTTTAAAACAGAAAATTCAAAACCTAAAGAAATAAAACATTCAATTTAAGTTATTGACTATATTAGCTGAATTTTTATTGATTATCTAGCATTATTATATTTTTTAATCAAAGATAGATTACTATATTATTTTTTAACCAAATTTTGACCAAACCTTAAATAATTAACTTTTTAAAATAGTTTATAATTTAAAATGTTTAAAATTAGCTTAAACTTTTTGGAGTTAATTTTTTTTAATATAGACATATTTTTTTAATTTGCAGTAAAGAGATCATAATATGCCAATGGAGTGTTGAGTATATTTGCACTAAATTAAAGGAAATACACTAATGGCGTTTTGTGTGCAGCCATATTATTCAAACTCATCTCACTGCACCCATATTTAGGTTCAACACCAAGCCAAGACCAATATTAAAAATAATTTTCAATTTTTATACATTGATAAAATAAAAAAATTTTAAATAGTAAATACATTAACAAAATATAATAATATATATACGGACCAGTATAAATAAAAATGATTCCTAAAACTTTTTTTTCTTTGACAATATAATGCTGTTAGATAATCAACAAAAAAAAATAAAGTCCACCAATGTTAGCAAAGAACATATATAAAATTTAATTTATTTATAATTATTATTTTATTCTTATTTTTAATTTTACAAATATTGGCTAATTAATTGTTAGTTTAACAATTTTACTTGTAAAATCTTATTTAAATGCTATGATGAGAGTTTATTATTCCTATTTCATAATCTCTTTTATCAACATAAAAATATTAAATTCCACATAATATTTAACCCTTCTTAGAAATTTTATTTTTGTGCCTAATCATTGAAATATATTATCTTAGAGAAAGTTTAGGGAACCATAGTTTGTTAGTCAATAGGTGACCAATAGGCTATTTCCTTCTTTTCTCTTTCCTCTTTTACCACACACTATTTCCCTAATTACACTCATGGACTCCCTATGGCTCTCTAACGTTGGCTTCCTAGCATTACTCTTATCTTTATCATTTGATCTTTATTTAAACCGAGCAGGCTTGTGGCCAATTTTTATTGAATAGAGAGTGAACTTTTGCACCAGAAATTAGTTGTTATACAATATCCCAGTTCAACAAAATAAAAATTAATTCAAAAAATTATATTTAAAGGTTTATTATTAATTAATAAATTATTACATATACATAACAATATTCAAATTAGAAACTTATTTAAAGGAATAAATGAATTAACGACTCAACTAATTCAAATTTGTTAAATTAGTTATTAAAGTCCAGTGATATTATAAAGAGTAAACCACAAAAAAAATTATGAAAATATTTAAAATTGATCAAATTAACGTTAAAATATTCGAACAACAAAAAATACTTCCAAAAAATTTAAAATTTTGAAAATAAAACTGAAAATGAAAATGTCTTTATCATCATGATCTCATCAAATATTTGAAAGTACGAAAAATAAATACAACAACGTTACATGTATATTAAAAATTAACCACCAAATTATTTATATAAAATATAAAATATAAATTAAAAATAAGTTAAGTAACATTCATACACAAATATATGGTAATTAATTTTTCGTGTACTCATACCATTTTTTAAATATAGTCATAAACTCATATGTAATAAGTACGTGAAATTATCAGCATTTAAAAGGAAAGAAACTAAACAATAGTCAATAGATTATAATTGTTTACTTAATTATTATATAACTAAAGTGTTTTATTTTGGTAGAAAAATGAATACAGAATAATATATCACCTCATTTTGATAAATTTGATTAAAATTATTTTTTAAAACATTAAGTAGACATAGATAAATAGTTTATACATTGCAAGTTTGCAACAAAATTAAAGTTGAAAATTAATTACTATAATTTTGTTATGGTTAGGTGCGGGTTTGGGTTGCTTCCGATGTCTCTTACTCTAATTAATGCGAATAAATTTTCGTGGTAACTATCAAATGGGCTCTTTTTTTTTCTGTGTTTGGAATACGAATCTTCCTTTTGGAAACAAGACATTTAATTGTGTAGAAAATTCAGCATTATTTTGGTCCTTAATCTGAGCTTGCGTAACATTTGTTTTGGTGCCTAATAGTGGTAAATATGAGAATTTTGGTTAAAGGTTTTGTTTTTAAAGAAGATATAACACTTCAAGGTTGTGTTTGAAACATAGATAGAGATTGAGATTGAGATTGAGATTGAGATTGAGAAATTGAGACTGAGAGACTCATATTAGAAAACTGAGATTGAGATTGAGACTGAGACTAAATTAAGTTTGTTTATTGTGTTTTTTTAAAATTTATAAAAAGATAGATATTGGAAGGTAGATATTGAATTACGTCAATAGAAGAAGAATAAAGATTAATATTGAAAATTTTAATGTTATGTGAAGGTATTTGAATAAAAAAAATTATTAAAATTTCAGAAATACTGAATCTTAGTCTCTCAGTCTCATAAACTAAATGCAGCCTAAGAGAATTATTGCTATTAAAAAAGTTAACTCATTTGATTCCTGGAAGAGCTTCAGATCTTATGAAATTTATATAGTGCTTGCTACGATAAAAAGATTAATTAATATATATCGATACTTTAAAAAATATAAACCAATGAAAAGTTGTCAAATAATATACATTTATCCATGTCATTTTTAATTAATTAATTAGTTTTTTAATAATTATTATATAATTGAATATACTAAAATGTCCTTATAAATAATTATTAAAAAATAAATATATCTTTTTAATTAGTTTTGTTAAAATTCAAACAATCCTATTTGATACGATCACGGAAGAATCTCCTAAAGATTCTAACCACCAACTACTATATAAATTAGGGGAAAACTCTCCCAATGTATGCATTCTCTAAACCCTAAACCTCCATATTAGACCTAGAACCTCATAATCCTAATTCTGAGTTTCTAGAGCTATTCTTCATACACATCAACCACCTTCATCGGATATAGCTCTCGAACTCTTCCGAGTGCTTTCCTCTGAAGGCACATTCTCTCCTTCTTATTCTTATTATCTAGTCCCTCACACACAAAAGTCCTCTTGAATAATCGTTAGTATTCCTCTACTTAATATTGGCGCCGTCTGTGGTGAACTAGCTTAGAATAGAGAAGAGAGACAAATCAAAAGAGCCGAAGACGGTTCAAAATCTCGACGTCCCAAACACACATAAAAGATGGTTCGTAAAAAGGAAGTTCATTTGCAAGTACATTTGCAACATCCTCCATGTCTGACGCAATATCATGTTCAACTAGATCTTTCTCATTTGGTTCATATATTTCATAGTTGCCCTCAAGTTCTTCTTCACTTTCACTGTGATAATCTTGAAATTCTATATCCGGTTGAACCTCTTCAACCGCTCAAACGACATAAGGTATTTGTTCAAACTCTACGTACAGCTCAATCACAGATACATATGCAATGTTTTGTACATGAATTGAAATCATTTGTTGCATACTTATATCATTTATAATAGACATTGTCTTAAATTGTAATAATCCATCAAATACTAATACAGGACACCTATACAAAATACTTTTTACCATTTTCATCATATTAGACTCCACATTTTGACAAATAATATTCTTAAGCTCTTTAAACAATATCATAGGAGAAACAAACAAAAAATATGGATTATTACACATAAATATTACATTTTCTTATGTTTGAGATATAATTTGTCCATCCTAATATACCTTAATATTGACTCCCATCTCCATTTTAATTCTAACAAAGTCAAACAAAAAAAAAACAAAAAGAAAAGAAAACATTACCATAAGAAGAAACGAAGCACTGAAGAAAGAAAGCAATCGGAAGAAGAGCTTCTTTGTATAATCTTTTTGTAAAAGATTTTTTTCTAATTATCTTTTTTTTTAAAAGATCTTTTGCAAAAGCAAAAGTAATTTTATGTTTAGATATCTCATATAATAATATCTTTTTTTAAAAGATCTTTTGCAAAAGCAAAAGCATTTTTTTGTTTATTTACTATGTTAAAAGTATATTTTTTTCGAGTAAAAAAGATCATTTAAAAAAATGTAAAAAAATCTTCTGAAAAAAGATGTATTTTTTATTTTACTAATGCTTTTATTTTTACTATTAGAAATTATCCAAATACACTAAAAAACATAAAAAAATCTTTTTTCATTAGAAAAAATATTTTTTTAATCAAATAATGACATCTAAACAAACTCAAAATGAGCTTCTGTCTCTGAAAAGAAATGATCTGTGTTAAAAAATACCTATTTGGTTCTTATAGTATAGGAAGTATTTCAAGTATATCAGGAACATATGGTGTTCCTGTGTTTTTAACCGTTGATCTTAATTATATATATTTTTATAATTAAAATCAATTAAGATCAACGGCTAAAAATACAGAAACACCTGATTTACCAGGTATACCGAAAACGCTTCCTATAGTATATTTTTTTTAAAAAAAATCTTAAGTAACAATTACTTTTTTCTTTTTCGTAATCTTAATCCGTGTTTGACGGATTTGTGTACGGAATTTTTAAAAAAAAATTAAAATGGCATACGTCTTTGACGAATTGCCTAGGCCCATATTGAAACAAAACACACATATACCCTAATATATAGGGAAATCACCCATGTCACAGCAATATAGAAAAAAATTAGCCCCTAGTAATATTACAAGATTTTTTCTTGACATAAATGTTAGTAAATTGAAATCTCTAAGAAAAGTATTAAACTATATTTTATACTTCTAATTTTAATAGGATAAATTATCAAAATACAATGAAAATCACCAAAATAAAATTATTAACAAAATTTAACCAGATAAATAGTGTCCAAACGATCACAAAAACCTTATAGAAGAAAAAAACATAATTCACTCATTAAATTTGGAAACCGGCGGCATTTTGCTTGTTCTGCATTACTTGTGTTAATGTTTTTTCTTTTCTCTTCCTTTTTTTTTATTTTCATTTTTCAGCCATATTGCACGATGTAAGAATGTAAAAACACAAGAGTAAAGTCAAATGTGATATCCGAAATAGCATATGGTGATTTCTTTCTACATTGAAAATGATTGAGATTTTTGTAATTTATTAATTAAACTATTCTACTTTCCTCATAATGTTCATTTAATTTTATGATCTTTTCATTCTAAATATTCGAAATTCTAACAACTATTTTTTAAACTCCCATGTTATGTGTATTAAAACGGAGTTTAAAATGACATAACAACTTTTTTGTGCTTTTATTTGATTAGGCTGATTTGCTGTAAAGATTGGTTAGTGGGATATGCATATGCTTCCTGCTCATAATTCAGCAAAGTAATTTAGGGAGCAATATATATAAGGCACAAGATATATTGATGATTGAATAAAATGGAAAAAGTAGCAAGAATCCATTCATTCAGATACCATAAACTTTTTTTTATAGTCAATTCACTTATCCGCTTAAATAAGTGTTGGGTTTAAATTTTATTTTATGTATACAATAATTTAATGGACAATAACAAACATTTAAATGAAACTCAAATCTACAATATATTAGTCATTGGTCTACTAAATTGAGAATACCATGAGAAAAAAATATCATTAACTTTTAAATAAACATAACGCTTAAAAGATAAATAATCTTAAATTATCTTATTTAATTTAATATTTATAATTTTATGCATATAATATTTATAATTATATATTTATTATATCTAATACAATCTTATTATTTTAAAAATAATTTAAAAAATTCAAAAAGTAATTTTAGGTTATTTAAGACTGAATTTTTATTGTCTTTCAAATTTCTTAAAATAAATAAATGAGTATATCATATCATATCATATCATATATAATAAATAATAGAGTAGTAGGGAGAGCGTGTGATGGAGGATATAGAGAAAGTAAAAAGGAGAAAACTCCTTAGTTTTATAGAAAAATATATTATTTTAAAGAAAAAAACTAGAGAGCAAATATATTATAATCAATAGAAAATCAATATGAGTTACGAATGATAATTTATATAAATTTTGGATGATAACTTAATCATTAATATATGAGTTACGGATGATAACTCATATAAAATTTAGATAATAATTTAATTATTGACTTTCTAATGAGCTTCCTAATATTACTTTGGTAGTATTGTTGTATTTCAAATACAATAAAAGAGGACCATATTACACATTTTCAATTTCAAATTAAAAATATATTATGAATTAACCTCGGTCATCATTTTCATAAGACCTTGGATTATTTGATCTCTCCAAATTATTATTATCCATCATGTTGTCACATGTATTCTGATAACTAATTAAGTTGAGTGATGACAATTCATATAATTTCTCATATAAACTTTCTATTAATTAGTCTAAACCAAAATCATAATGTCTTTCATTTAATTTCATGACATATTGTGATTGCTTCAAGATCAATGAAAGTAATCAACACGTAACCCACTTTAATTTTTTCTTTATTTTTTCGCCCAAATGATCTTAGCGACAAAGATGCCTCATAGTGTCCTTCATTCAAATCTTCAATGTTACCATAGCTTCCTCCTTTTCTTATTACCTCTTCTCTTTTCTTTTATTTTTGTTTGCCATATGAATATTGTGATATAATAACTTGCTTGTAAGTCTTTTAGCTAAGATAGAAAGTAGAAACACAATAAATTGTGCCCGTACCTTATGCCTTATGTCCTAGACAATTGGTAACAAAATAGTAATACCACCACAAGTAATTTTCTTTCATAAATGAGACAATTTTGCATTGAATACTCCATTCAATGAGGAAGTCGTTTCCTCTTTTCTTTTACATTTAATTCACAAAATATTATTTTCTTTAGAGTAAGTCCTCATCATCCAGACCGAAAGAAAAAAAATCATCATCCGACTAGGACCATTTAGCATTAGGACATTGCGTCTCTAATAAATTAATAATGACAGTCTGAGCCCTGACCAAATAATCTGTAGGACATTGTAGTCTCCAATCAGGGACGAAGCTTCATATGTTGTAAGGGGGGCAATGGCTCCCCCAACTTATAATTTTTAAATTAACCCCTTTTATTTAGAAATTAATTTTTGGCCTCCTCTAATATCTACTCTAGCTTCACCCCTATCTCCAACAAATACAAAATGATAACGTGGTCCCTGATCAAACGATTCATCAGACAATCTGCCTCCTCTATTAATGCTGTTGTCAAACCTCTGTTAATTTTTTCTTCCAACTTCATCAGTTTGTCATTCAACTTAGATTGTTGACCACATAAGACACCAACAACAATTGAAATTTTATCTCTTCCAACAAAAGATATATATACCAATAACATATAAAAAGTATACAAAAAAGTTATTATGATGAGCGTTTTGTCTCATAAAAAGGGTTCAATCTGAACATTAACGTTATACGTAGACTAAATCCCTTAACTTCTGACAGCAACATTAACAGAGGGGCAGATTATCTGACGGATCATTTGGTCAGAGACCGCGTTGTCATTTTTTTGTTGGGGGCCACAATGTCCTACGGATCATTTGGTCAGGGATCAGATTGTCATTATTGATTCATTAGGAGCACAATATATATCTTAATGCTAAATGGTTAGGGTCGGGATGAGAATTTACTCTTATCTTTAAACCTCCCTGACTGAAATATTTTAAGGACAATAAAAATCAGTATATTACTTATCTAAATTTTTTTTAGTGTTTATTAATTATTATTAAAATTAATAAATAATTTTAAATGTTATAAATATATAAATATGAATTATATATAAAAAAAAAACTATGGGATAAGTTAAATATAATAATTTTTTATTATTATCTCCCTAAAATTACTTCTCCATAAATACATTAAAAACTAAAATAAAAAATACTATTTAGTTAACAACATATATATTTATAAACAAATACATGATAGCTAATTTTGGTATACTAATAATATTTTTTAAAAAGTCAGAATAATAAAATAATTAATAGGGCAACTTGCCCCATTACACCATTACAATTCCAATATTATCAAATTACACCAAAACCAGATAAATGATTAGATTACACCGTTCCCAATATACTATGGAATCCGTGGCAGGGTGTAGGAATTTGGTGAATCCATGCCACCCTGCCACGAATATAGAGATGCATGAATAAAATTTGGAGGAATCCGTGGTACCATGCCATGGATTCAGGGCAAAAAAATTCATGACGAATCCATGGCAGGGTGCCACGGATTCAGGGCGACGTAAATTCTATATAAATCAGTGGCAGGGTGGCATGGATTCAGAGTGAAGGAGAGAAAGAGAGAGTAGTGTTAGAGAGAGAAAGAGATAGAAAGGTTAGAGAGAGAAAGTAAGAGAGAATAGTTCTTGAGAAGTTACAAAAAAAGGTAGAGAGATGTGTTTGGCTTTTCATCTCTACGAATGACGAAGGACTTGGGGTTTAGGGTTTAGAGGGGGACATGTACCGACATGAGCCTACGCCAGATATATGGCATAGCATCATCTTACGAGTACCCCAAGAATCCTCTTGAGCTTGAGATTTATCTTAGCTTAGGCATGAGATTTATTTTGGTCCCACCATGAGATTTATCTTGACCTAGGGATTCTTTCATCATTTTTATTCATGTATTTTATTTCACGCACTACGCTATGTATTTCGAAACTTCAAAGCGCTATCTGTTGATGTATTTATGAACATATTTATGAATTAATAGAGTTGTGTGCCCTTATATTTTTAATGTTTTATGTTTTATATTTATGTATTTCGAAACTTCAAAGCATTATCTACATTACGTAAAAAAGAAAATATAAATAATTAAGCGAACCCAAAAGTTAATTGAAAAAAGACTTCTTACATTATATTTTGCTATGTAATTTTTATTTTACAAACAACAAATGCAAATTAAACAACACTAACGGAATCGTAAATTATTACAATAAACCAAAAAAAAAAGATTTCGTACATTACACTTTCATCGTTAATAAACTCTGAGAGTGTAAATATTGACCTGGTATTAAACCATTCAACTGAGATGGCCATATCTCAGCGATGGTTATTTAATGGAGAATGGTGCGACGTACTTTAACCGGGCTGATGTGCAGGAATACTATCACCAGTAAAAGTATCGTCGGCCAAACTCCTTTAATAATTGTCTAATCCACCCATTTCCAACCGGCTTGCTTTGCTTCGTCGCCTCATGTCCCGCTCTCCATCCTCCGCCTCCGCCATCTTAGCTCGCCGCTCATCCTCACCAGGGACCACCACTTGGTATTTATAGGAGTGGCTCCACAAACCTGAATCCGTGGCACCATGCCACGTATCCCTTTTACTTGATTTCACAATACTCTGAATCCGTGGCAAGGTGCCATGGATTCCTCCAAATTTTATTCATGCATCTCTGTATCCGTGGCAGGGTGGCACGGATTCACCAAATCCCTACACCCTGCCATGAATTTCATAGTATATTAGGAACGATGTAATCTGATCATTTATTTGGTTTTGGTGTAATTTGATAATATTGGAATATGAATAGAACATTGTGGTAACTTACCCTAATTAATATATATTTTAGATCTGTAGTTTTTAAATTATCTTAAATGTGAAATTTTTTAATATTTATATTTGTAAAAGTTTTTATAATTATTGAGTATTTTTTATTGTACACTATGCACAAAATTGTAAAAGTTACAAAATATATAGAATGTATTTCATAAGTAAAAGAAGAACAAATGAAGTCAAAACCTGAGTTTAGACGTCTCCTGTTTATTTTAGTAGTAGTATAGACTTTTTTCCAATGTATGCTTGAAAACATTTGAAAAAGTAAAAAGCACCCTCAGTATAAAATCATCAGAAGTGTTTGAAAACAAGCGTACAACTAATTAATAGTTTAGATTTTAGAATGTATTTTTGTGTGTTCTATGGTGTATAATAATTCAACGATGATTTTAATTAGTTATTAATTTTAACTAAAAATTAACTATTAAAATTATTTAATTATTGTATATCATAAAATATTTGAAATATATTTAATAATTTAATATGAGAAATTAGTAATAATTTTATGAATTCATAAAGGTGTGGGATATATATATATATATATATATATATATATATATATATATATATATATATATATATATATATATA
>JASCZI010000142.1:50014-78937 GCA_036250425.1 Stylosanthes scabra
TATTCTTGTGTCAGACAATTATCTATCTATCTAATATTATGAATATATAACCGTTAAGTATTCATCTTTATCATAAATATCTTGAAAACTATATGATAGATTAAAATATAACTGGATTTATTTTTCGTCGGGAAAAAATATAATTAGCTAATTAATAATCACTACAAGAAAAACGGGTCTTAGCGGTGATTTTTTTTTTGTTTTATGGCGACTTTAACCACCACGAAACGATTTTGCGACGGTTAACCAACCGCCGCCTATAACAGCATTGCTAAACGGTTTTGTGGTAATTTTTCACAACCTCCAGAATAACGGTCGCGAAGTATAAAATACGGTGACAGCTAAAATAGGTTGATTTTTATTAAACTAGTTACGAATCAGCGGCTCAAACTCGTGAACCGCATTCTTCCCTAGTCCACCAACACAATGTTACTGCACCACACGTGGATAGTTCAAGTTCTTTCAACGTGCATTCCAATCCACCAAGCTAACCCAACATTCGATACATATAGTTCTATTAACTATATAGAAGTTTGTATATAATACAAGTTTTGCATTATTTTGAATGACTTAAATTAAATTATTGATAGTTTTATAAAATAATTTATTAAATTGTGGTTTATATTATATCTATTATTTATTAAAAATATTATATTAACCGTAAAAATTGAAGTTATCACTTTTTAATTAATTTGAATTGAATGATGTGAAATATTATTTTATCATTTAAATTTTATTTATTATAACTTTTAATCAAAATTAAAATATAAGTTAAAAATGTTAAAAAACAAAAATACATTTTGTGGCGGTTGTGAACTTAATTGTCGCTATATTCCTGTCATTTATTCGTTCCGCGGTGGTTGCTACATCAACCGCCACTAAATACATCAATTTCGTGGCAGTTTTTTATAACCACTAAATACGATAAACCGTCGCAAAAATCATCCACATTGTCCATTTAGCGGCGGTTTATTCAACTTCCGCTATTAGCCGAATATATATACTATAAAATATTTTAAATAACATTATATTAAGATTAATGTCATCATTAATTAAAAATAAATGTATTAACAACACTTGAATAATAATTTTCAAGACGAATTCCATCACAATTAATTGGTTTACAAAAAAATAGACTAACTAAATCAATACATCTTATTTTGCATTGTTAAACTCATCAGTATGAGGATCAAACAAAATAAAAGATACCCTAATTTTGATTATTGCTGGTAGTGCCAACAAAAATCATTCCAAGAATGTTTTATTTGGTCTTATCGTATAGGTAGGTAGCTGATTTTGAAAAAGTTTGAAGCAAGCTAAGTGAAATGGTACCAAATAATTGGAATAAAATATAAAAAAGAAAATCTTATGGTTCATAGAACCATGTCAAATTGTCAAAATACATGACTAGGTTATTTAATTTTCCTTCCTCAATACTCTTCGTAAAGGAATGGGTATATGCCCAACTTTGTGTACATCTTCTCCATCAGAAATTTTCAACTACAATATTTTTTTGGTGACTTTTCAACTACAATATAATTGATGATATAGCTACATTCATGAGAGTTCTTCTTTCTCAGAAATTAATACAATATATATACTAGAAGCACACAATATATATATGCAGGCATGCAGCGGAAACAAACAACTAATCTATTATTTGATACCTTGAATTTGAAATTGAGTTGTGACAGAAAGATGTAAAATTTAATCCTAATTATAGGCCTAATATCTAAAAGGGTAAAGAATTTAATTATAAATATTATTTTTTAAAAATATTAAAAATATAAAAAATATAAAAGTTTCTCTAAGTAGAATTAGACTTAACTTTTAGGTCTTCCAATTATTTTTCTTTGAAATTATACGATGAAATTGGTAAAAATAAAAAAAAATACAAGTTTGATTCTTAGGATATGCATTAAATCGTTTTGTGTGTATTGATTTCTATCACACCCTAATTGCTTGTCGGTGATGAGTATCTAAGAATTTTGTGAGACACGTTAAGTTCAAAAATGGAAACAAAATGGCACTGTCATATTCCCATATGTAACTAAATTTAGGTGCTTGCTCTGGTATGATAGTTAATTAAGACGTATTGGTACATTAATTTAAATTAGCTAGTAAGATTCCGACACGTAGGATATATATATCCATGTCAGCGTTTAATTTTTTAATTTTTTTAAACAAATTATTTTATCAAAGTGTATACCAAAATATCCTTATATACTTAAATTAAAAGTCATATTTACCCCTTTAATTTAATTTATCAAAAGACCAAATAATCCTTATTAATCTTATTGACAAAAGTATTCTTTTTAATAAACTCAAACAATTAAAATCAAATTACATTACTCCAATAAAAGACATAATTAAAATTAATTCAATAAAATACACCATTAAAATAAAAATTAAAAGATTCAAAGAGATTGATCATAGAAAATCTCAATCCACTTACAAATTCATAATAGAACCCTAATCCTACTTCACGAAGATCAACGCACTTTCTTGAAATCTTGCTCCTGGATGAGGCCACCGGCGGAGCGCGTTCAATGTTGAATCGGAAGACGCTGTTCGACAAGCTTTGGACAAATTAATATATAACAGAAGTTTATTGTGATACATAGGCTCTCCACGATAAAGAATTAGGAATGTAGACTAAATCTCAGATTTTTAGGATGGCAAAATAATTGAGCAATGCACTCAAGTCTTATAGAAAATAAAAGGACCGTACTATAAATTACTCAACCTTCAACAACAGCAGCATCGACTATTAACTATCAGCTATAGTATAATAGAAGACACGTTCATCAAACCAAAATTAAAAATCTTGAATTTTTTACACAGTAACTTTTATATTATTTGTTTCCCTTGAGGTATACAACGAATTATTATGTGAATTAGGGTGCTGATATTTGACGAATAATACTGTCCTGTCCTAGAGAAGAAGAAAAGTGCGCAACACCGGTGGTTCATTGAATCGTAGGAATTAGGATTCTATTATGAATTTATAGGTGGATTAGGGTTTTTTATGATCAATATCAAATTTTGAATATTTTATTTTTTGTTTTAATTGTATGTTTTATTGAATTAATTTTAATTATGTCTTTTATTGGCTTAATGTAATCTGATTTTAATTGTTTGAGTTTATTAAAAAGAATACTTTTGTCAATAAGATTAATAAGGATTATTTGGTGTTTTGACAAATTAGATTAAATGGGTAAATATGACCTTTAATTTGAGTATATAAAGATATTTTAGTATATACTTTGATAAAATAATGTGTTTAAAAAAATTAAAAAATTAAATACTAATGTGGATATACGTATCCTACGTGTCAAAATCTTATTAGCTAATTTAAATCAACATACCGGTACATCTTAATTAATTATCCTACCGGAGCAAGCACCCTAAATTTAACCCTTGCATGTGCACAAAGCCTTTTATTATACATGCAGTTATTATGAACGGCTATGTTATTTGTATAATAAGCGTATATATATTTCAGGAAGCGTTTTTTGTATACTCGGTAATTAAATGTTCTTATTTTTTTAGCTATTTATTATAATTGATTTTAATTATAAAAATATATATGATTACGATCAATAACTAAAAATGCAAAAATATCGATATTCTCATATGGTGCTTGCTCTGGTACGATGATTAATTAAGGCGTACCGATACGTTAATTTAAATTAACTAATAAAATTTCGACACGTAGGATATATATGTCCATGTCAACATTTAATTTTTAATTTTTTTAAATAAATTATTTTATTAAAATGTATACTAAAACATCCTTATGTATTTAAGTTAAAAGTCAAATTTACCCTTTAATTCTATTTATCAAAAAAGCAAATAATCGTTATTAATTTATTTGACAAAAATATTCTTCTATAATAAACTCAAACAATTAAAATTAAATTACATTAATTCAATGAAACACACAATTAAAATAAAAATTCCATAATATGAGATTAATCATAAAAAACCCCAATCCATTCACAAATTTAAAATAAAACCCTAATGCCTGCTCTTCGAAGAAGAGTCGACCTCGTGCACTTCCTTCTTCTCCGGTGGCGCGACACTTAATTTTTTTACACCCAGATCGTGTTGAAACTGACTATGATACTGATATTAAAACTGAAACTGAACCGGATAGTTCCATTATTGATAGTGAATATCAATGGTGTCAGTAGAGCATCCTAGAAAATAACATTCTGTGTGATTCTTTTTAAAGAGTTCTCAAAATATATTAATTCTCTCACTGTTCGATCAAATGGCATTGCAAAATGCCAACCAATTTGAAAATTATGTCATATATTATTAGCAAATAAACACTATGACATTATCGGAGAGAGATTTCATAGTATTCCAATAAACTATACACATGAATTGATCACTTTTTACTGACATCTGTATTTAGTTTGAACAATACGGTTTTATTGATGACCAAATTTGCAAAGAGAATCGGGAAATTGAGGAATTAGGGTTCTATTATTATTTGCAAAGAGAAGCGGAATATTTATAAAGATAATCAGAATATTATTATTATTTTCGTCCTTCTTCTTTTCGTCGGAGAAGAATTTAGTGCCACGCTGCCAGAGAAGAAGAAAGTGCGCGACATCGGTGGTTCTTCGAATAGTAGGGATTAAAGTTCTATTATGAATTTTTTGATTGATTAAGATTTTCTATTATCAATCTCGTATTTTAGATTTTTATTTTAATGGTGTGTTTTATTAAATTAATGTAATTTAATTTTAATTGTTTGAGTTTATTATAAAAGAATATTTTTGTCAAATAAAACTAATAAGTATTATTTGCTTTTTTGACAAATAGAATTAAAGGATAAATTTGACTTTTAACTTGAGTACATAAGAATATTTTAATATACACCTTAATAAAATAATTTATTTAAAAAATTTAAAAATTAAATGCTCACATGAACATATATATCCTACGTGTCGAAATTTTATTAATTAATTTAAATTAATATATCGCCATCGGTACGCCTTAATTAATCATCATACCGGAACAAGTACCTTCTCATATACATCGGTGAAAGCGAAAACATACTGAGCAGATGTTAATACCCGCAAATCATGCACTTAGGAACACCGACGGCACATTTAGAGCGAAAGAAATAAAGACAAATCAATTTTATCAATAACTATTCATTGTTGGATTCTTCACCCCGCAATACACTCCAACCCCAAATACGTTAACCGTAACAAGAGAATATTCTTTATTTTTATTATTATTATTGGAAGATTTTTTTCAGTATATTCGAAAATTAGGTATTTTGTGTTTTTAATCGCTGAATTAATTTTAATTATAAAAAATATATATATATAATTAAAATCTACGATTAAAAATATAAAAATATTGATATTTTCCGCATATACTAGAAACGTTTGATTATTATTATATGAAAATAAAGTTTAGATACTAGAAATAAATACATTAATTGTGTACACAACCATGTGTTTTAGTTACACTAATGCTACACATCAAAGTAATTTTACCAACGAAGTCCAACTAAGTATTTCTTATCCATTCTCACTCAAATAACGTGTTAAAACACGCGCTCTTCCCATCTTCCAAAACACGCGCATTCCTCTCTCAATTTTTCTGCAACAACTCCTCTTCCCCTCTTCCTCCTTCTTCTTCATGCTTTTGCGTCGCCATCGTCGTTGCCGCTGCCGCCGTCGTTGTCCTCACCGCCGCCGTCATCGTTATTGCAACCACCATCTTTGTAATCTTCTTCTTCCTCCTCTGTTTTCCATTTTCTCCTCTTATTCTTCCTCTTCCTCCTCCTTCTCAACTGTTATGATGTTGTTGCTGTTGCTACTGTTGTTGTTCATGTTGTTGTTGTTGTTGATGATGTTCTTCTTCTTCATGAATTGGATTTTCATGAAAAATAGAAACGGATTTTGAATGAAAACAGAAACGGTTTTTGAATGAAAAAAGAAACGAATTTTGAATTAAAAGTTGAATTAGATTTTCAGGAAACAGAAACAGATATTGAATGAAAGTTGAAACGAATTTTGAATGAAAGTATAAACGGATTTTCATATATAAAAACTGAATTGGATTTTCATGAAAACAGAAACGGATTTTGAATGAAAGTAGAAACAAATTTTCATATATAAAAACTGAATTGGATTTTCATGAAAACAGAAACGGATTTTGAATGAAAGTAGAAACGGATTTTGGATTATTGAAAATTATCACTCAAATGTACTCCATCTTCTTCTTCTTTATCCTCCTTCTTCTTCCTGCTACTGCTGCTACTCCTCCTCCTCCTCTTCTTCTTCTTCCTGCCATTGTCATCATCATCCAAACGAATGATTAATTGCAGAAGAGGATTCAAAATCTGTTTCAGAAGAACTTGAGATAGAAACGATTGATTGAAAGAATCAATCCTCGAATCAGATCAGAAACAACGAAATTGGAGAAGATGAATTGTGATGTAAAAGAAGGAGAAGGGCGGTGAAGAATAGAGTGAGAATGAAAAATGAGAGAACATTGCTGAACAACACATCTTATGCAGAAAAGGAATGAGCGAGAAATCAGAGATTTCACTTTTTAAGAAAAAATGAAAATAACAACTCAGTTGGTTATTAACAGACGCGTGATCTCATTGAGCTTGGTTAGACTTGATTACATAAAACACTTGGTTGTGTAATATTATTGTTTTAGTTATAAGCTGTTATTAGAGAGTAGAGGAAACAATTTTCCTCAAAGACCTAAATGGGAAAAAACCATCTAATAATAAGATCTAAATTATCTATATAACAACTTCATCATGTTTGATTCCCTTAAAAAAAGAAAAACAATAACAACCCATCATCATGTTGATCCATCAAATTCAATAGTCTCTCTAGATATGTTAACTTCTCAATATACCAAAAGAGTAAAAAGATGATATAATCAATTAAGAACGGAAAAAAATTGATCATGCATCTTCCTACAAAATATTCTATCTAAGCTCCAGTCTAATAAGTAATAATAAGCCTTTCATATGCAGGCACACCCAAACATATATATGTGTAAAAATACTCAATTATTTATTGAAATAACGAAAATCCCCTGTTTTATGTGTTTATCCCCAAACATGCCACTGCCGTCGCCGGCTTAGCTCACCAACCACTGCACTCCACTTTATATTATAAATTAATTAATTAAATATAGGAAAACGGGAATACCGATATGAATAAATTATTATTATTATTATCTGTCCGCTAGATCCTTATATATGTTTGGCCTTAGTCCATTACTTTACATGTCAACGCGCTTCTTACTTTAATTAATTATTAATTTATTATTTAATTAAATCAAAACCTGAGCTCGCCCTTATATTCTAATTAAGTGGTCCATTGTCAATGAGATTTATTATTCACTCATTTAATAATTAATACCGATAACATTATTTAAACACTTACTCTAAATTGATACTGCAATGGTCTAATTACTAAAAGAAAAAAAATAAAGAACAAATCCATTATGATCAATAGGGAGCCAACACATATTATAAATGATAATTTATATAAATTTTGGATGATGATTGAATATATGAGTTATGGATTATAACTCGTAAATTTTAGATGATAGCTTAATTATTGACTCTCTAATAGCTCCATAACGTTGATTTTGTAATACTGTTCTTACTAAAATATGTGTCTAACAAATATTTGGATTTTAAGCACTTATATTATCTTGTAAATCAGATATATGTAAAAAAAATGCAACTTAAAGATCCATTCAAAAATTCAGATCTTTTATTTTTGAAAAATTAGCCATGACAAATTATCTGTGATGAAATTTCTTCATTGATGTTTTCTAGCCACTTCCACTATCTGTCGCTGTAGTTCTGCTACAAAATCGCGCGATCCTCCACTTTCTTCGCCATTGTATGTGGCGACTAAAGTCCGGTATTTCTTGCGATTTTCTCGAGATTTGCTTCATATTGATGTTACCAATTTCCCGACTTGGTGGCAGAAGGTTGTCGAGATAAGTTCCAAGCAGTTGATGCTCCCTTTTTTTATTGTTCGCTTGCATCTGTTGGAGCTTATGGAAAACTCGAAATCTTAAGGTTTTTAAAACTCGATCAGAAATCATCATCTGCTTCCTCCATCATGAAATTCGCTCTCAAACTTAAATAGAAATTGTTTGGAGTTGCAACATCTTTTTACCCATGAAATCTACTAGTTCTCTATTATTTTTGGTATTTATTTATTTTCTATTTCTATATGACTTAGGTTACGTTTGGGGATCCCCAATTTTTATATATATATATATGCTCATCATTTAGACAATGTATCTCTTTAATTTGAAGAAATACAATAACCTACATTTGAAAAAAAAAATGTGACTTGTTATATTCCTAGAGGAAATAGTATATATCAAAATTAATCTTATAAATAAGTAGCACAATTAACTTATTTAAGCTTAAAAAGGGATAAAATGATCTTCCCTTGTCACTAGGCATATATATGTTGTCATGTTGAAGAACATATATAAAGCCTAAACCTAGTACAAATCGAATATACACATTTAAAAAAATGCTAAATCTAAACTTAATAGTGATATTTTATATTAGTCTCTAGTGTGTTTTTTTTTATCAGAAAAATTTGTTAAAAGAAATTGACAAATTAGCTACTATTTTTCTAGAATATTAGAAAAATTAATTTTCAATAAAATAAAAATAGAAATTAGTATAGTAGTTGAAAAATTAATTAAATTATCTAAAATTTTAAAGAAAAATATTCATTTATTTAATTATTAGAACTCAATCACTTTGTCAAACTTTATAATTAAAAACTAGTTTAACTACCTAATACAAAAAAATATTAATGAACTTATCTGGGTTTTAACGAACTACTTTGTTCTCTATCACCATCATGTTGTATTATTAGATGATTGCCGGCATTATCCAGTGTAAGCGTTTACTCGGTAATAGTTATATACTTATATTAGTTATTAGTAATTTAATTAACATATTAATAATTGCCAATATATGATGATATAAACTATATATAAAGCCATGGTGAAGACAGCTAATAAATAATAACCCGTTATGTCATCTTTCACATGCTGGAGATATCGCAAATTTTGTCATCTTCGTTGAACAAATTAAAACCAATGGGTTAGTTTTTGTCCATTTCCTCTTGCCGCTTTATAGTATTTGAATTTTGAATGCATTTTTTTTCATAGTATTTTTCAACTTGTCAAAGTAAAAATTAATTCGTCACATATCAAAGCTCTATCTAAGAATTTATCGAGACGAGATTGAACTCCCAATACCAAATTAGTAGATTAACTACTAAACCAACTTACCATGTGTTATTCGAAAATAAATATTTTTGAAGAAATCGAAAGTAATGCATGTCCTTTTCGATATCGAGAGTAATGCATGTGATTGTGATGATTTTGTAAAATTTAAATCCTTGTGTAGTATTGCATTTCGAATTGTGAAAGAAAACTTGTGAAGAGTTTTGCAAAATTTGACTAAATCCAGAGTTTTGATAATTAAGAGAGGGATTGAATTCGAATTTGAATTTATTCAAACTGTTTGAATCGAAGAAAGAGCATTTAAAAACATAAGCGGTTAGGGTACAAGCGGAGTTTTAGGAAGCGGATATCAGAAGTTAATACGAGCAGTATGAGCGAAAACGGTTTATTCTTCAAGCATCACACGTGGCAGATAAGGATTGGAGGGAAGTCTCTATAAATACTAAAAGATGGTATTGAACTAGGGTTGGAAATTTATCACTTGAAAACTCACTAAACATCACGCACATCCATCAGAGCGACTTACTGAGTTTTTATCTTAGTCCAGTTTTTTGAGTAGGTTCCATCCATTCAATTTCATGTTTTTTGTTGATGTTAGTTATGATTCTGTTGTTCTTCTTCCCTTTTATTTTATTTGTTGCTGATTCTATATAGTTTGGGTGTTTTAAACCATCACACTTCGAAATTTTGTGAAGTATTTTTAATTTAGTTCCAGATTTGCTTCTCTTTTGTTTTAATAAATATCATTTCTAAGTTTATAACTTTTGATGCATTTCATTGATTGATACTTACATTTTGAATTTATTTTCTGAAAATCACAAAAGCCGTAAAACACCAAATTACCATTTAATTTGTTTAGTCGTTACGTACTTAAATTATTTTACGATGTGAGAGCGTTGAGTTATTATACATGTATATGATCATGAAAAACTATTCCCTCAGAACACATTGTTTTGTTTATCGAATTTTAGTCAACCTTTTCAAAAGTATTTATATAATATAATAGTATAATAATATTTATTATGTGGAAAGTTTGATCCTTTGCACATTCTTCTCCAATATCATTCTAGAGCTTTTGGAATATCATCATTCAAACTAATACTTTTTTGGTTGTGTATATATAATAAAACATTTTATAATAAAAATAATATTAGTTAATGTTAACTAATTAAAAGTTAATTTTCTTTAATTAGGTGACAAAAATATAAACAATTAAAATTTATTTTCTTTAATTAGGTGACGAAAATATTTTATAATAAAATAATATTAGTTAATATTAACTAATTAAAAGTTAATTTTTTATATTTATTCTTAAAATAAATAAAATATAATGATAATAATACTGAAATGAAGAAAAGATGGAGGTGGTGGTGATGGAAGGAAGAGTGTGTTGAAGAAAGGGGAGGAAGTGGGGTCCATGAAAGGAAATAATGAGGGAGAAAAACGCGGGAATGAGAGCAAAAAGCCAAAAAGGGAAGGGTAGAATTGGAATTGCGCCTCCATTGCTACACCCTACAGGCCTACACAGCTACACTACGCCCTCTCGCTCACCGAATTCCACTTCTTGCAAGAAATTAATTTTCTACCCAAACTTGGAATATATAGTTATATATATATATATATATATATATATATATATATATTATTTCTTTATTTATTTAAATTTTTGGATGACTAATTTTATAATATTCATTATTAAAAGTTCTTATATCTAAATTTTATCAATTTAAATTATAATAAATTAATAATATAAAATATTTTATATGAGTTTTTGTTTAGTTAATTTCTTTATTTTTTAGATCAATATTATTGTGATTTTAATTTTAATGTACTATAATATATAAAATATTTTACGTAATTTTTGTCTAATTGTTTGTTCTGTTTTGTATGATTATTCACATAATATTTGTGGGGTTATTTTGGTTAGAGTAATGCTAGGGAGCTAACGTTAGGAAACCTTATGAGTATAATTAGGGAAATAGTGGGTGGTAAAAGAAAAAAGAAAAAAAAAAGGAAAAAGCATGTTGGCCACCTATTGGCTAACAAACTATGAACTCTCTAAATTTTCTGTTTTGGTTAACGTATCAAGATATAATTGTGTAATATTTAGTTATTTAGCAAGTACATTAAAATTATTAAATTCAGTTATTATCTTTCTAATGTAACTGTATATATTTAGAAGTATGAATGTGTAAAATATTTTTACACTAACTAATAATAAAATTACAATGAAATATAATTTTATTAAAGAATCAATTTTTTAGTTAATAATCAGCTAATTTGAGTTCTTATCCTAGAGAAAAAAAGGTTAATTATCAAAGGAAAAAAAATTTAGTAAAAGTTTAATATTTTATAAATCTCATAAATAATAAACGAATATATTTTGGTGTCATAATAAACGACTATATAAATGTTAAGTTTTATTAATATGAGTTAGATGGTAGATTGACAATTTGAAATTTTTATGAACCTTTTTCAAATCACTATTTTATCTTTTTCAAAATGGACAAATTAAATCTACTTAAAAAATTGACCTTTCACCAAAATCAGAATTGTTATCCACATACATCGTTAGTACTTTCAAGTTTCAACTATGGATGGTTATACTTGGAATGACAATAATATAAATCGATTCAACTAATTAGATGTATTATTTGTTTAATTGTCCTTCAATCATTTGCTACATCATGGTTAGGGTGTACGTCGGTCTGAAGGATTGGATTACATTTTTGGATAAAGAAGTTTTTTTTTTAAGGTGCATACTCTGCTATAGAGGCCGAAGTGTATAGAGTTTATAGAGGTTTGACGGGACGGGAGTCGTAGATGATTGACGCGTGTGTACAAGGAATAATGCCATGATGAAGCCATGTAATATGGGTGTTGAGGTGACTGGTTGAAGCCAATTGATGCCATTAAGCTTGGGTTTGGCATGAGGTTGGTGTGGATTGGCCATGTAAATGTTGCGTTAAGTTTTTTTTTTTTCTTTTCACATTGGTTTAGTTGTTTTTTTTTTTTTTAACGTGGCTCAAACTAATAGCCACACACTTATATTACAATAATGCATGTTACGGAGAGAATCGGAGGACAGGAGGAAGAAGTTAATGAGAGGCGGCTACGTTAGGGGAGGGGCTTCCCGGCAACACAGCCCACAGAGACCAGACAGAAGGGATGATGAAGAGGTACCACCGGGAGGCAGAAAGATGAGAAGGACCACGGAGGGAGAAGCCTTCACTGGCAGTGTAGGTTTGGTCCCCAGGGTGGAAGAATGGATGGTGGATGATGGCTCCCAGGAAGGAAGAGCACCGGAGGAAGTAAGGGTGGAAGCTGTAGGTATGCAGGGAGCCAAAAAGAAATCTTTTGCAGAAACTGTGAGAACGAGAAACTGCAATGAACAGCCCAATGAGAACGAAGGAGAATCTAGAAAGGAGGGAGAAGACAAATCGGCAGAGAGAGGAGAAAGAAAGAAGGTGAACTTTGACGATATAGTTGTCAAAAGGAAACCTAATGGAATTTATAATATAGTGATCAGTGAAGAAGTAAAGGAAGAATTAAGGAAGGACTGGTGGGACACACTGATAGTAAAACTCCTTGGAAGAAGGATCTCTCTTCAAGTGATCAAGAGGAGACTTGAAACCATATGGGGGAGAACCGGAACACTGGAGGTTATAGACCTGGGCCATGATTTTTTCCTAGTCAAGTTTTATAGTTCTGAAGATCTGGACTTCGCACTAAGGGGTGGTCCTTGGAAGATTTTCGACCACTACCTATCGGTGAGGCCATGGAAACTAGATTTCAACCCTGCAACAGCAACTATATCTACCATTGCAGCCTGGGTGAGACTTCCAGAGTTGATAATTGAATATTATCATGAGGCTGTCCTGAAGAAAATAGGCAACATTATTGGGAGTACTCTGAAAGTTGACACCAACACGGCGGATATCTCAAGAGGAAAGTTTGCTCGGATTTGTGTGGCGGTGAACCTTGATGAGCCCTTGGAGTCCCAATACCAAATAGATGATGCCACATACTTTGTGAAATACGAAGGTATCCACCAAGTTTGTTTTCAGTGTGGACGGTTCGGCCATGAGAAAGGAAGTTGCCCCGAAAACAGAAGGAAATCGGTGCAAGAAAACCAGAAGGAAGATCAACCGGTAGGAGCAGGGATGAAGAAGGGGGCAAAACAGGAAATGGAAAAGAGGACAGGGGCAAAGGTGTCTCTTCAGAGAGCCCTGCCAACTATGGACCGTGGATGTTAGTACAGCCACGTGGAAGAAGGAATGGGAAAGCAGGAGAGGGTACAAGCCGTAGTTTAGAAAATGGAGGTAATGGAGAGGGGAAGGACAATGCAGCAGGTGCGGGAGGAAAGAATTCTCGTTATGCTGTACTGCAGTACGAGGAGGCAGGAAATGAAGAGGCAATGAGGTCTCATAAAGAAGTTTCTCATGTTGTCACCACACATTAGAGGTCCCAGCCCAAAGAAACAAGGAAGACTCCAGAGAAGAATAGAAACCCAGAAAAGGCCCAAACGGTATCCCACACAGCCTCACCCAAGAAGAGCCCAAACACTGCCCAAAAAACGTCACCTCCTTGTGTCCAAAAACCAAACCCAAAAGGAAACACAACACCAGCCCAAAAACTGACCCCTAGGTTAGATAGCCAACCAATGCACATCACATACCAACCTCTCCACCCTGCCCCTGCCATGAACACACAACCTACAACCGCTAAACCACCCTGCACCTCACCTAACCACCACCTAGAGAACTGGGCAAGCCAGCCGAATTACAGCCCCACCCATTCGGATACTATCTCTCCCTCTGGGCAGAATGATATGGTGGTGGAAAAGCCCCCTGACCCAGACCCAGACCCTAATAACCCCGATTTTGGGTCTCTGGAGTCTGATGCATTGGCAGAAGCTATGGAGAAGTTTGAAGAACAAATGGCTTTTGCTAACGAGGAGGAGAGTGATGAAGACATGGAATTAGGAAGTGAGGAAGAGGATGATGAGTACATGGGAGAAGAGGAAGAGGACGAGTTAAATGTGGTAGTGGAATCAGGAGAAGTGCTAGCAGCAAATGGTGATGCTCCCCTTTAGGGGGATAATATGCAATGCGCTTAATCCATCTTTTTTATGGTGGATAAGTACCTAGACCCTCCAGGTACCCAATTTTTCCTTTTTGTCCAATTTTTAATGATTGTGCTTGCTTGGAATATCAGAGGAGCTGCGAATCGTCCTACCATTCGTACCCTTAAAGAAATGAAGAGGCAATGGAGGCCTAAAATCACACTTTTGTTCGAGACTAAGTGTAGTGGTAATAAGGCAAAGGAGACTATTCTTGCTTTGAGTTATAAATTTTTAGTGGTAGAGGAAGCTGTTGGCTTTGCAGGTGGAATATGGGTGCTTTGGGATGATCATAACATTTCCATAAATGTTTTGGAGACCCACACTCAATATGTTCACATGGAAGTAAACGATGGAGTGCTCCCCAATTGGAAGCTCACTGCCATATATGCTAGTCCTCAGAAAGGAAATAGAAGGACCCTTTGGCAGAAGCTGAAATTGATTGCTGATAACTCCCCAGGACTTTAATGATATAGCTCATGAAGATGAGAAGAAAGGGAGGCTAGAATTGATGAAGGGGCGTGCAGGAGATTCAGAAATTGAATCAATAATTGTAACCTTCTGGACCTTGGCTTTACGGGCTCGAGATTTACTTGGAAGGGTGGAATTAGAGATGGCAATGACAGGGTGTTAAAGAGGCTGGATAAAGCTTTAGCAAATGATATATGGAGAAGAGATTTCATGGATGCTAGAGTAGATGTCCTTCCTAGGGTGAACTCTGATCACCACCATTTGATGGTTTATTTGACTCCGAAGCAGCAAAGTAGGGGTGATAGGCCTTTCCGTTTTGAGGCCATGTGGAAGACCCACCCCAATTTCAAAGAGTTCCTCCACAACTCTTGAGCTCGAGATAATCCCTTTCTGAGTGTTCTTAGTACACTCACCCAAGAGCTCAAAAAATGGAATGTGGATGTGTTTGGGAATGTGTTCAGAAAGAAGAGACGATTGCTTAACAGATTAGAGGGTATTCAGAGGTCCCCTTCTTATGGAAGAAATCCTTATCTAGATAGACTGGAACAAGACATTACTAATGAGCTGGAGTAGATTTTGGATTAGGAGGAAATTTTGTGGATGCAGAAGTCTAGACAACAGTGGATAGTGGAGGGAGATCGAAATACGAGGTACTATAACACCAAAACTGCTGTTAGAAGAAGAAAGAATAAGATCATCAAACTCAGAGATGCAACTGGAAACTAGTGCGAGGATGAGGTGGAACTGCAACATTTGGCCATCTCTTTTTTCAAAGAGCTTTACTTTGACCCAGGCACTCATACTCATTTCCTCCAAACTCGTTTCTCTTATCCTGAGATAGATGTCTGTTGGAAGGTTAATCAGGATAAAGTTCCTACCAATGCAGAAATGAAGGAAGCAGTCTTCGGCATTGGCTCTATTAAAGCTCCAGGTGACGATGGGTACCCTGCTCTTTTCTACAAAGACAATTGGGATTTGATAGGCGAATCAGTGTGCGACTTTATTGCTACGATCTGGAGAAATCCAAGTGAAATTCAGTGTTAATAGAACTCTGATAGCCCTCATCCCAAAGAATCAACAGCCGGAGTTCATAACCCGTTCCGGCCGATTTCTTTATGCAACGTGGTGTATAAATGCCTCTAAAAAATTATTGTCTCCAGAATTAAGCCCTTGTTGGAGGGCAGAATTTCTCCCAACCAATCCAGTTTTGTGCATGGACGTGTGATTCATGATAACATCATAATTGCAAAAGAGATGATTCATGACATGAGGTGAATGAAGGGAAGGAAGCAGTTCATGGCTATAAAATTTGACTTCGAGAAAGCCTACGACAAGCTAAGGTGGGGCTTCATTAAAAACTGCTTGGTGGAGCTTGGAATTACTCATAAACTCAGCAATATTGTCATGAATTGTGTGAGTTCGATAACCTATCAGCTGCTTTGGAATGGTAACAAAACTGAGGAATTTTCTCCAACCAGAGGGCTAAGGCAGGGGAACCCTATATCACCCTATTTCTTTGTGATTGCTATGAATAAACTGTCCCAACTCATAGAGGAAAAGGTGGAGGACGAACAGTGGAGACCAATGAGAGCAGGAAGAGATGGCCCTCTTATTTCTCATCTCCTTTTCGCAGATGATCTCCTGATCTTTGATGAGGCCTCGATGGAACAAATAGAGGTGGTTATGGACACCCTACATATATTCTGCCAAAGCTCGAGACTAAAGGTTGGTGTTGAAAAGACGTCGATTTCTTTCTCCAAGAATGTGAAACAAGAACTCAGAGACAGAATTTCCCAAAAATGTCAATATAGGGAAGCTAACTGTTTGGGAAGATATCTAGGAGCAATGATCACTAATGGGAACAAAAAGAAAGAATTTTAGAGGAAGCTTAGACAGAGTCAAGAATATGTTGCAAGGTTGGAAGGCTAACTGTTTAACTATGGCTGGAAGAATTACCTTGGCACAATCAGTAATTAGCCCAATTTTGAACCATGACATGATGCATTGCAAAGTCTCCAAAGGAATTTGCCAGGAAGTGGAGAAGATCCAGAGAAATTTTATCTGGGGAGACCAAGAGAACAACAGAAAGTGGCACTCAATTAGTTGGGAGACCATTTGCAAACCAAAGAGCAATGATGGCTTGGGATTTCGCAACCTTAATTTGGTTAATGAGGCTTTTCTTCAAAAAATCCTTTGGAGAATTTTATAGGAACCGGATGCATTATGGAGCAAGGTATTGAGCAGCAAGTATGGGAGACAACAGGATCTAAGATACAACATAATTAGTTGTGCTTTGGACTCGGCGTTGTGGAGAAATCTTGTCAGTGTTTGGCCTAGCTTTAGTAACAATATCAGAGCTTCTATAGGCAATGGTAGGAGGACACAATTCTGGAACCATCATTGGTTAGGTAATTATACTAGACTCAGTGATGCAGCACACCAGCCCATCCCAGTGCAATTTCGAGACCTCTCTGTTGCTGAGATAGGAATCAATTCGGGCAGATGGGATATCAAATTCTTAAAGCATTACTTGCCAAGTCAAGTGGTGGAAATGATTAATGCAACTACCCCCCTTGCTGATGAGATTGGAAGTGACTCAGTAGCTTGGATTCCCACCAACACATGCCAATTCTCAATAGCTAGTGCATACAGAATACTAGCCAATCATCAGGTCAGCAACAATCAGGTTTGGAATCTAATCTGGAAATGGAAAGGACTGCAGAAGATGAAGACTTTCCTTTGGATCATGGCGCATCAGAGACTCATGACCTCTGAAAGAAGAGCCAAGATTTGGGGTGCTTGTTCTGATTGCCACCGTTGCCATGGTATCAAAGAGGACCATCTCCATGTCCTAAGAGATTGCCCCATGGCTTCGAGGATGTGGTCCAAGTTAGTTGCACCCCCTCACCTCATCTCCTTCTATAGAGCTCCCTTCGAAACCTGGCTCTGCTGGAACCTCTCCTCGGATCTAGGTACTAATCGCCAAACCTTGTGGATATCCCAGTTCATAGTGGGATGCTGGTGGTTGTGAAAATGGAGAAATAAGGAGATTTTCGAACCGCACTACCATAGGCACCCTATGGCGAGTGAACTAATTCTCTTCTCAGCAAAGAACATTCAGGAAGCTTTTGAAATACAAGACCTGATCACTCCACCAAGAAGATTACATGTAGCCAACATCGCATGGAATCCACCCCCATCCAACTGGATTAAGCTAAGCGTTGATGGATCCTCAGAAGGAAACCCAGGACAGAGCTTGGAAGATGGATAGCGGGATTTGAAGCTCGTATTGGTTTTTGCTCGGCATTCCAGGCTGAAATTCGGAGCATGTTTCATGGTCTGAACACTGCTTGGGAATTGGGGTTTAAGCACATAATTGTGGAAATAGATTCATCCTCAGTCTTCCAAATTCTTAAGAATCACTCGAAGCTATTTTCTCATAACAACGGCACAATCAGAGCTATAGGCCTTCTTCTTGATAGAGAATGGCAAGTCTCCATCAGACACGTTTACAGGGAAGCAAACAGATGTGCAGATTGGTTAGCAAAGGAGAGTACTACTAGAGAGTTGGGATTTCATTTCGTTGATAGTCCTTCTGCTGCTCTTAGATACATAATTGATGATGATGTTAGAGGGGCTTCATTACCCCCGGCTAGTGCGTCTTATTTAGTTTTTGTTCCTCTTTTTTGGGCTTGTTTATCCTCGTTTCAATAAAAAAAAAATATATTACAATAATGCATTATATATATATGTTCTATTGATTTTATCATAAATTATCCAATACAATCAACATATAACTTATTGTACAAATTTACTAATTAAGTCTTCTTTATACAAAATAAAAAAATGCGATACTTATCTATGTAATCAAATCTAATCTATCAAATAAAAATACACACATTTAAATAATGGATTTGGTGAGGTGGCATTCACACAAATAATTTGATTAAAATTTTAAATATATTATCGATTTAACAAATATACATATATAAATATAATGAGATTTAATTTAATACAAAATAATGGATTTGGTGAAGTGGCGTTCACACAAATAATTTGATAAAATTTTAAATATATTATCGATTTAACAAATATACATAAATAAATATAATGGGATTTAATTTAATACAAAATAAGAAAAAATAATTAAAAAAGTATATATTAAAAAATAATTGAGATAATTAAATAATTACTAGTTAACAATGTTCTTTAATTTATTTAAAAATAATTTTATTTATCAAATTTTTAAGTATTATAAAGATTAAATTGTTTTTAGGCATGAAAATTTTTTAGTATAATTTTCAGTTTAAATTTTATAAAACATTTAGTTAACAAATAAGACAATAGTAAAAATAAGAAAATTTTAATAAATATTTATAAATAAAAATATGTTAATTTAATTAAATGATAATAATGAGTTAAAAAGGATAAGTTGAAATTATATTTTGAAAATAATTTTATATTGATAATTAAATAAAAAGTTTAATCTAAATATTATTTAGTTTTAATCATCAAAAGTCTAATAAAAACATTTTAAAAGTGTTTAGTCTATATAATTTTTATCTTTAATATTTTAAAATTATTAAGGATATTTTAACACAAATTGAAAATTTTATAAAATATACAAAGAAATAAACAAAGAATACATAGAACAAAAAGGATATTTTAAGAAAAAAAACAGTATTTTAAATTTCAACTAAATAAATATACTTATTGAAGAGTATCACAGTGTTCTATTTTTTTTTTTTGTTAAATTGATTTGCTACATACGGTCTCGCTATTATATTTTAAAGACAATCTAAAAAAATATTTTCATTTACATAAAAAGCTAAAACAATTTCTATTTTTTTTTGGTAACACAATTTCTATTTTTATACTATTAAATTAATCGATTTTACTAGATGTACATATAAAACACATGAAACACATAAATCTTTCTCACTGAAGGGAATGTTAGTGGTTCTTGTTTGGGCCTGTCAAGAGTGTTGGATGGGCTGGTTTGTGGATAAACATCAACACAGAAGGTATTTAATATTTGGCGCATGGGTATTCGATTTACAATTAATATTGATATACACATAAAACACACAAACACATTCCAGTCCAACATGGATCTGACTCTCTCTATTCCTCCCATGGGTGCATCCCACCATATAATTCAACCCAACACGCGTCACCTTTCAATTGAGGTAGAGGGAATCTCTATACCTCTATACCATCAGCCCTCTATACAAGAGGAAAAACCTTTTTTTTTAATTATTAGAAATATAATTAGAAGGATGCAATAGAATTTTTATTATTACTCTTTAATTAATTAATTGATTAAGTTGATTTTTAATAAATATATATGAGAAATTTTGGTACACATTCACAAGAAAGATTTTCATCGTTAATTAATCAGTCATTCTGAATTTAGTTCCAAACACTAGTGAGGTCATTTCATAAACTAGTGGAACACGAATATTAATATTTGATAACATATTCCCACTATAAATTGTTCACAGAAGTCATCCAAAAAAAAATTGTTCACAGAAATATTCCCACTTAAGTTATCATTAAATATACAAATTCCAGTATTCCTGGAATTAATTAATCACTTTTTAATATTTCTTTAAAAAAAAATCCACAAAGACTTTTTTAATACTCAATATTAGAGCTGTCAAACGGGTGATCTGATCCATTTAAACTTGGCCTACTTTGTCTGAGGGTTAGTCCATTTAAACGGGTGATTTGATCCATTTAAACTTGGCTTACTTTGTCTGAGGGTTAGTCCATTTAAGTTTGATTTTATACGGGCTATATTTTTTTAACTAGGTCCATTTATTGTCAGTCCAACGGATAAATGGTCTGTCCCGTTTAATTAATTAATTAATTTTATTTTTTAAAGATAAACAAAAATTTTGATTTTTAACTTAAAAAAATTACTTTTGACAAAAAAACCACTTTTTAGCAAATAAATCTTTTAAAAAATAAAGTTTTTTAATTGATGAATCATGTTTTTAGGTCGAATAAGAGAAAATATATAAAAAAAACTATTTTTGAAAAATTAAAATAAGTTAAATAAACGAGTCAGGCCATTTAGCCTGTGGGCTAACCCATTTAACCCGATTTTCGATTTTTTCGGGTTAAACCGACTCAGTCCGTTTAACCTGAATTTTAAATGGTCTGCGCTTATAAACAAAAGCCCACCCATTTAGACCGATAAATAGGCTGACCCGACGAGTTTAATCTATTTTGACAATCCTACTCAATAAGCGTAACTCATTTAACCCCTGAAATTTAGAGTATCAATTTTTACCTCGAAATTTTAAATTGCAACTCATATTGGCCCCTAAGATCATTTCCGTCAACGGAGCGCTGAAGTGTATCATTAACTGACACGCTGGCACCCCTAAAACGCGTAGTTTTGATTGAGCGCATCCCAACCCCAAAAAATCTTAACTCCTATGCCAAAAAAATCAAAAGACACGCTAAAAAAAACAAAACCTCTCACCTCTTCAATCTCTCCTTCTCCAAAGTTGGATGAACTTCTAGGGCTCAAAGTTGGAGGAACTTCCAAGGCTCAATCGTGAGGTCCTCTAAGGTTAGTAACGTCCCCTAATGCTGCTAAAAAATGCATGCTCTGTTCTTAGTGTTTTTATGAATGAAGGTGCTTTGTGTTGCCATTGTTGTTTCTAAGTTGGGAATGAACCACCCTTTTAATGTGATCGCACATTGGGGGTTGAGGGTTTAAAGGGTGAAAGCTGGGATTTTGATAGATTTTTTTTATTCATGTTTAACCGTATATAGAAAAGGGTTTGCTTGTTTTTTTTTAAAAAAGAAATGAAACTTTATTCTTTTGATTGAATGAAAATTAGAGTATATGAAAGAGTAAAGTTGCTGAGTACATGATAGAGTACTTCTATTATATGGAAGAGATAAAAGAGAACGCGACTCATGCCAAAGCCCAAGTCTCTCAAGGAGGAAGACCAATTATACTTTTATAAAAAAATCAATATTCTATATATCTTAATACCATTTTCTCCTCTTTTGATTTTGATTGTGTCTTATTCTTTATTCAAACTCTGAGAAGATGGCTCATTATTTGCTTTTATTATGTTGCCTTTGATAAAAATTTTTTAGGTATGAAGAAGATTATTGAATGCTGTACCTTAAGAAAGTATTATATTTTGATTTACTTGCCTTTTGTTCAATACCAGTAATTCTTTGCTCTTATTTATTTATTTATTTTACTTTTTGTAGTTTTGATAGCCCATAAAATGATAGTTTTGAAAATCTAACTTATGTCACATGGTGATTAAACATAAATTTTGTACTGCTAAAGTAGTAACTCTCTTGGATATAATGAAGTGTACATTACATTACATCTTTGAAATAGAAAGCAGCTACAACTTGCCATAGTAGTAACTTTCTTCGATAAAAGCATGTTTATCTCTTTTGGTTTTTATAAGGGAAAATCAATAGTGCTTTTAATATCACCCTTCTGTTTGTGTGTGGATTTAGAAATACATACAATATGGTGCTTCACAAATTTAGTGAGAAGCTATATTCATATTCAGGACTGATTGCTGGAGATCTAAAAGAGATAGCCAAATCTGTTGAAGCTGCTTAAGGAGGTTCCTTTCTGAAAGAAGATCATATAAGGCATTGTAAACGAGTTTTACCGAGTAAAACCCCAGAAATTCATTAAGTGTTTTGGCTGTAGTGATTATTTGAAGAAAGCCAAGAGGTGTCTGAATGAAGAAATATTAGGGTTTTATTGATGGAGAGGGGTCAAAATGAGTGACTAAACAAATTTGCCATCTCAAATAACTGTCACTTGCCACAGTGGCTGCCAGCATATCAGTTAATATTACACGTCAGCGCTCTATTAACGAAAATGAGCTTAGGGCCAATGTGAGTTACGATTCAAAATTTCGAGATAAAAATTGAGTAACTCCAAATTTTAGGGCCAAATTGAATTAAACTTAAAATTTCAAGGGCAAATTGATTTCTAACTCATTATTTCACTATAGTGACTACCTAGCAGATGTTACAGAAAAGGCTCACTTTTACTACTAATATATAGTACTATTATTATTAGAAATAAAACAACGCTAGATATATTACTAGTCATTCTACTAAAGATTAGATGTCTATTGAATCTTACAAATAGACAAAATATTTTTTATTATTAGATATTTATTTTCTTTTTCGTAAAATTTCTATATTCCTGGTAAAAAAAAAAATATATATATATATATATATATATATTTATTTATTCTAGATTAAAAAAAAGTGTTAGAATATATCCCTAAATTTTTTAACGGTTAAAAATATGTGTATAGATCTCCTACATACTAAAATAGCTTTTATATCAATAATAAGAATAATCAAATTAATTATAAAAATTTTGCTAACAAATGCTCTCAAAAGGTATTTTATAACATAAAAAAATTATTTTAAAATTTTCAAAATAATATTTAGGATATAAAAATTATTCCTTTTCTATATAAAATTATTTTATTTTATTTTTTTAAAAAAAGTGTATAGATGTCCTAATAAGAAGAAAAAACCTTATAAATTATATATTAATAAAAATCAAAGAGAGAATAGACACGATTTGTTCTTATTGTTTCCTTCTTGCCTTTTCCTTTTGTACTATATTAGAGTAATAACTCAACCAACGTTACTATAAATAAACTACACAGAGTCATAGACACAAGTGCATGTTCAAGGAATCTTGCTACTTCACCAAGAATAATTAAAACTACTCTTTATCTCCTTTAAAAATTCCTTTAAATTGCTTTGTTAGATTCACCATTAATTCCGCCATAGACGAAGCTCTGTCTCCACAGCTTCATATTGAATCAATTAGCAGCAAATCCAACTTTATATTAATTAATTAATTTATTTATTATAGCCTGTGTCGGAACTCAAATCCAGCTATATAAATTAGTAATATCAATATCATGCCAATGACCAAATGAAAGGTGACAAGTAACATGTAATGCGTATGCTTTTTTATTTTTAAAACAAGATTAAAAAATATTGCTAGTTTGAACATAATATAAAAATGGTATTAGAAGCAAGCTTGAGAGTTGTGTTGTGCACTGAATTAGAAGTGCATCGAAAATTGTATTTGAAGTTATCCCATATCATATCCATCTATATGGTTATGATGGTATGTATTTCTAGTATAGTTGTGGGTTGGAAACACTAGGCTTAATTGCTAGCTATAACACATTAAATTCAGCCGACGGGTAAATATCATTTTCTAATTAATTAATTACTCCAATTGGGTATTCATATCATCATATTATCAATTTAGTTTGATTTTTCATGTAATAGTAACATTATACCCTATTCTTGTTTCTCCATTGAATATCTTTTTTTTTCTTTTCTTATTATATGTTAGTTTAACTACGGGTAAATTACTTCATCAACTTGAATTAATCGAATAATCAATTCATTTAGACAAATGTAAAAATTCAAAACACAACTTGAAAGGTATGTCTAACTTATTGGGCCTACAACAAACTCATTAAATTCGAAATAAATAGCAATTGATAAGTGGAGTTTTGATCCACAAATGTTAATGCATTTTTAATAAAGTAATAAAAAGTGAAGTATATTTTAAATCTTAAAGTCTAAATTATAAACTTTAAATTTTAAATTTTGAGTTTTGAATTTGAGTATTTAATATGAGATATAATAAAAGGAATGTTAAATTTATTAGTTGAACAAAAATGATTTATTTAGCAAGAAGCATTTGAGAATAAGCATTTGAGAATAAGCATTCATCCTCAAACTTCAATAAATTAAAACACGTGTAATTTGCCCTTAATTATATTAAGGTTGGCTTTGATGTCAACTAATAAAGGTTTGACTCGTCAAAATATAGAATAATAAAATTAGAACTCCGTGTTTACTATGTCCAGTTAACTTGAATAAGTATATCTTATTATAATTTCAGCATATAATAATAATATACCTAGCTATATTATGCAATTAATTTAAATATACTTCACCATGCATATACCGACTCTATTTTGAAAAATAAAATAAAATACAAGAATGAAAACAACGAAATGAATAGGGTGATTTTTGACTGCATGGCACAAGGATAATAGAGATGACAAGGATCCAAGTGTGTGGAATTTGGAATGGTTAATGGAAGCACAACGATTAGTCAAAAGCCATATAGCCCATAGTTATTTTAAAGAGATACTAACTTATATATTTATATGTGTGTTTATATGAGTATAAATGATAAAAATGTAAGTTTTATTGAAAATATATGTGAATCAATCATCTATATTTATATTTAATTTTAATTTTTATGAAATATAAAAAATAAAATTTATATTATAAAAAGAATTTTATATTTATATCTACTTATATTGTATCGAATAATCTCTCATTTATATATTATATATATACATGCCTAAGCCTAAATATCAATAATGGATGAGAATGTGGCCAAACCTATTGACTTGTGCTTCAATGAGACACACACTATACTAATTTGAATGATTTGAAGTTCCTCATACCTACCTAAACCTTTTTCCATAAATAATACATTAGCTACCTTTTTTTTGTCATCATCGTGATATTGAGTAAACTAGTACCACAAACTCTAAAAATCTTAAAAAACATACTAATAATCACATTCTTGGATTTTTGTTTATTTGTTATGGTAGGAATTTTCAGCCATATTATGATATTCAAAAATTAGGTTTTGGTTGGATATATAACCACTTGATGAAGCTTTTCGACCTAAATTTTGGCCAATGGCAAGCAATGACCGCAATCCCTAGTTTAATTATATTTATTTAGATAAATAATAATTTAATAGTCTCCCTTTAGAGGAACGTAGTGTGAAGTAATATTTATTTAATTTCAATACATCAAGTTGCAATTTAGTGAATGAAGTCATGTTCAAAAGTGGATGAGAAAATCAATAAGAGATTTTCGAATAATCTTGCATATTAATTTTGTCAAAGTCTAAACTATTATCCCTAAATAATGAACTTCACACTCACTTGATCCAATGGACTTTAGTCATGAGAGGAAGTAGACAGTAAGAATGAGAGAGAGAGAAAGTGTTTCACTTCGAGGGGAAGCACTCGGAAGAGTCCGAGGGCTGAATCCGAAGAAGGTGATTGATATGATGAGGGAATAGCACTAGAATACCAGAATTAGGATTATGAGTATTCTAGGACCAATATGGGAGGTTAGGGTTTAGAGAATGCGTACCTTAAGGGGGCATTGCCCCTGCTTATATAGTAGCGGGTGATTAAGATTCGAATGGGATTTCTTTATGATCTCATCGAATCTTTTCTCTTTTAGCTTGATCTTTTATCTTTTAGCTTGATCCTTGACTTATGGACTAAGTAAGCTGATTATTGATTTAATGGATTGAATCTTATTGGACCGGTCCGTAACACCTTCAAAATTGAAATAGAGAATGATTTTATCACATTCAAAATCAAATTAATAATGTCACTCTTCTTTTGCATGATTTTTTAAATTATCCAAGTCATCTTGATTATTTAATTTGAGAATAACATACAATACAATAAAATAAGAGAGGGGCAAAATCACTCTCATGAAACGAACTCTCCATTGAGTTGTTTTATTATTATTATTCACTTTTTTTTTGGACATTCATCTATTTCTTTGTTTTCCTTTTTTTGTTTTTTGTCATTATTCTTTTATTTCCTGATTCCGGCGTAGAACGGCAAATACCTATAAACTTTATGGGCCTTAGCCCGTTTCAATACCAAAACATGACCCAGAATTGCAAACTTAAAATAAAAAGTTTTGGCACTGTCCAAAAAAAAAGGTTTATGGGACCTGGTAATGTGTAAAAAGAATTGAAAAAGAAAGGGATCATTACAAAAAAAAAAAAAGGGATCGCATTATGGCAATGGTTGGCATTAATTTACACACTTTGAATACCAAAAAAAAAAAACTTACACACTTTAGTTTTAATCTCTTTAGTTTTATTGAAATTACAAATTAGTTTATGCACTTAAAAAAACTTATAATTGGGTTCTTACATCAATAAAATTTTGTAATTAAATCCATGTTAAAAAATATTGAAACTAAATAAACATTCCTAATCATATTCTCAAATTTAAAAGTTGACGTCACAATTTATATAATTAAATTAGATAATATACTAAAAACATTTATATTTAATTAATTCATATCAGTGTTTTAAAATTAAACTCTTATTATCATAGTATCATTAACAAAAGAAAAAAATATTATTTAGAAAATGCTTACTCTGAATAAATATATATACTTGTCATCTTAAGTTGATCATGCTGTTTTCCCGTTGATCATCGTTACATGCAAATATGGATGGAGACTTTAAAGAGTTAAGATTATGCACGCTTTCTTTTCTTCAACCTATATCGGTTTGGAGTTTCATACAATTCCTAGATCTATATCAATATATCATTTATCTATTATTATTATTATTATTATTATTAGTGTGAAACAAAAAATCTACACAATCAAGCCTTTTTGCAACCAAGTCCAATTAAGTTGATTTTCACGGACGCGTCCCTCGCTTCTTTCAAAAACGTTAAAAGTGAGGAAAAGGCGCTAAGACTTACTTACGTCACTAGTGTTTTTAGTATGTTGATTTGTTTCATTTTCATATACATTATTCATTCTTCTCCATTTTTCATTTACATTTCTCACCAATCACTGTCATCAAAATGAAAACAAATGATGATACTGAAGGTGGATTAGAAACAACGGAGCAGGTTTGTGTGTTCGTTTACATAAAATTTCATTCAACGTGAGTTTATTTTCCGGTTCGGTATGTGTCACAATTTCCGGTTCGACTATTTAATTTGTGTTTCCATTTTGCAGTTTCTTTGTGAAGTTGATGAGGGATATATTCCGAAGGTTGGAATGACTTTTGAAACACTCGAGGAAGCTGGGTTGTTTTACAAAGAGTACGCCAAACATGCAGGATTTTCTACAAAAATAAGGAACACAAATAGAAATAAGTTTACTAAGGAAGCAATTAATCAACTCATAACATGCAACAGAGAAGGGAAATGGACGTCCGAAGTACCACGTGTTGAGAAGATGAACCCTATATGTGGTGCTAAATATCCAGCTCGAATTTTCGTTCACGTAGAAAAAAAGACGAGTAGGTGGCGTATTTCAAAAGTTGTTCTTGGTCATTCACATCCTTGCTTTCCTGATCAATGTTAGATGCTCGCACAACACAGGGAGCTAAGTTTGGATGTTCGTCGAACGATAGAAATCAACGATCTATCTGGAATCAGGTCATGCCAAACCTACCAATCGCTTGTGACAGCTGCTGGTGATCATAATGAGTTAGGTTTCATTGAAAAGGATGTGAGAAACTACGTAGATAATGGAGTTCGGAAACTGAATGAGGAAGAAGATGCAAAAGAACTTGGGAAATACTTTTTGAGAATGAAGGAACAGAACGAAGAATTCTTCTATGAGATAGTCGTTGATGGTGATAAGAGATTCAAGAGTGCATTTTGGGCTGATGCAAGGAGCAGGGCTGCATATGAATACTTTGGAGATGTTGTGTCATTTGATACTACATACAACAAAAACAGGTAAGCAATTCTACTTTGTGTATCACATGCATTCCGGTTCGGTTAGCATTAAATAACATACTCAACTCGTTTCCACGATTCCGGTTCGACAATGTGGTTATCTTCGAGTCTATAACTGTTTCCGGTTCGACTTTGTTATGTGCAGGTATGACTTGCCATTTGCTTCTTTCATTGGTGTGAATCACCAGGGGCAGTCTATTCTCTTTGGATGCGCATTGATGAAGAACGAGGACATCGATTCATTTAAATGGTTATTTGGTTGTTGGCTTCGTTGTACGAGGGGAAGCAACCTAGAGGGATTATAACCAATCAATGCCCATCAATGCCAAAGACAATTGAAGAGTGTATGCCAACTACAATCCATAGGTGGTGTATTTGGCACATCATGAAGAAAATCCCTCAGAAGTTAAATGGATTCAAGGGACACAAAGAAATTGA
>JASCZI010000142.1:79050-92902 GCA_036250425.1 Stylosanthes scabra
TTTGGGTGGTAACAAGTGGCTCTTAGGTAATGTGTTTGGCATTTTTCAGGCTTGTTTTATATATTTTTCATGTTTGGGTGTTGTTAGTTTTCCAGTTCGGTTTGTAGTGATTAGGTTATGTTTAATAACTTTTTTCGGTTCGGATTGTGCTATATATTTCCGTTTCATTTTTTTAGTAATTTTTGTTGCGTTGTGATAACTTGTCAGAACTATACAATGAGCGTCATCGATGGGTTCCTGTGTTTCTTGATATTTATTTTTGGGCTGGGATGAGGAGTACACAAAGGAGCGAAAGCATGCATACATTTTTTAACAAATTCATTACAAGGAAGAGCTCGTTGATTCAACTTGCTAAGCAATATGACAATTTCTTATGCAGTAAAGAACAAAAAGAAAGGGAAGCTGATGCTGGAGATTGTCATACCACTGTCCCTTGTGCAACTAATTCAGGGATTGAAGTCCAATTTCAGAAAGTTTACACAAATGCCAAATTTAGGGAAGTTCAACAACAGTTTAGAGAAAACGTTACTTGTGTTGGTACATTTAAGGAGCGAATTTGAAACTTTGTGAAATATGATGTTGAAGAGGAGATTTCAGTTGGTAGGAGCACCATATTTGAAGTTACATACGAATCATTTGAAGAGAAATTGAAATGTGAGTGCTTGTTCTTTCAATCTAGAGGTATAGTATACCGGCATTCGTTGGTGGTGCTCAGTTATGAGAGGGTAGATTTTATTTCATCAATGTACATTCTTGAAAGATGGTGTAAGAATGGTTTAGTAAATAGGAGGCATTCGAGCATCAAGAGCAACTTTGATCAGCCACTGATGGATCCAAGAGATAAAGTTTATGATGTATTGTTATCTAGGGCTAAAATCCATTGTGAGGTTGCTTCACGATGTCCATTGCTGACGTCTATTGTCAACCGTGGTTATGACAATATTGAGCATGAGATCAAAGAATACAAAGAGAAGAAGAATGAAGATGTTATTATCACACATGAAAATGGATCTACATTTGGGACGATTGACTTGCAAAGCCCATCATATGTAAGGTCAAGAGGACGGCCTAAGAAAAGGTTGGGTTCGATGTTGGAGAAACTTATTGCAGTAAGGATGAAGAAAAGGAAGGATGTTGTATGAATTAATTCCGTTTCGTCGCTTGATAATGTTTCGGTTCGACTTTCGTACCTTAATGTGTTTTGTAAGTTAGTCATAGATGTTTTATGACAATATTTCTTTTTGCAGTATATGAAGATGTTTGTTTAATATTTCTTATTCAATTTTTATATGATTCTTGTTTCTGATGCATTTGAATAAAGACTTCATAATCATTATTTTAAATTCTGGTTCGCTTCAACAACATTCCGGTTCGACTCGTTATGATTTAGAGGGAGATGTTATTTTTTTTTCTTTTCTCATTAAATAAATAATTAAAAAAAAGATTAGTATTTACATAATTTACAGAATTTACAACAAAAAATAATTTGTCCGCAGTAGAATCACTAAGTTTTCAGATCAGCCGAGTCTAATTGAGTGAAGGGGCTTCTAAGAGCTGCAGCAAGCTTGATGAGACGGATTTCGTTCACCTCCGTTACGACATCCATCCTCATAAGGTTTTCAAGGCTCAATAGTATATTTGCAACAATTTTTCCCCTGAATTTATCAAGATCAGCCTACAATTTAAACAAACAGTAGTTAGATATGATAATATAGTCAAGTATAGAAATGAAACACTACTTTTTTTAAAAAATACAAAGTGGCTTACTGATGTCCAGGGTGGGATGTTGTGCGCCATAGTTCTGGCATGACATTCTCTTAGAATTGTTGGATCTTCTTCCATCCATTTCATCACAAATATTGCACAATCATAATTGTTTGGCTGCTGGGGACGTTGATATACATTGGCATCAAACATGTGTGCCCTTTCTTGAACATAGATCCCATGCCTGCCCATTGCAGGAGGTAATCCAATATGTTGCTCTGGAACGAAAAAGAACATGAAAATTGAGGCGAACCGGAAAGTTAATGCAGCATGAAATAAAACAAAAAAAGACCCGAACCGGAAAACAAAAAAAATGACTTACAACAAATTTGTTTATCTCATTTCTTCCTGGTGTAGGGGACACCATGTTTTTCGAGTCCAAGACAAAGAGATACTTCTTCTCCACATCAAGAACATACAGCCACCAGTGTTCAAAACACAGAACGGGAGCAAACAGCTTCATTGGTAACAAATAACATGTTTCAAAGTTAATACAAACACGAACCGGAAAAAATACACATAGTTGAACCGGAAAAAAAAACTTATAAATCTATGGCTCTGCAATCTATCCTTTTCCATATAGTCCAAGAACTCATCAATGTTTAGGAGCGTGCTAATCTCATGTGGCTTCCTTGACTTGGGTTCCCTCCACATGTGCTCATACTTCTCAAATATCCTTTGCTGCATGGGAAACCCGAACCGGAAATGTAAGTTATGGCGAATAATATTTTATGTGAATTAGTATTAATTTAATTGAAAACGAGTAGGAAGTTCATACCAATAATTCTGGTGGAACACAGTATATCAAATTCTAATATCGTTCCCCAGGTGTCCTGTTCAGAAGGTGGTACATGATGCTGACAACTTGGATATCAACATATTTTGTTAGTTGCATTGATTTGAACTGATATCTCACTGCCTCTAGTGGTTTGTCCCCCTTGAGTTTGAAAACCGGCAAGAACTCATTATCCCCCTTAGGGATTGTGCCCCAGATAGCAACCCTTCTTTCCATGTCAGCAAGAATGTCAAAAGTTCCCAAAGGGTCTGGTGTTCGGAGCAGACTTGGATTTTTCTGTAGCTGTTCATCAATCTCGTCAATGGCCTCCATTGTTTGGGGTGTCAGTAGAGGTGGGTCTACTCCCAAATTAAAGGATGGAGGTTCGATTGGTTGATGTTCTCGTTTAATGCTCACCCAGACAGAAGATACGATTTGTGACCGTGGGGAAGGGGAAGTCTCAACATCCTGCTCTTCTTTCGGAACAATTGGTTGTTGGTGATCCTCCTCTGGACTCGAAGACAGATCTATAACTTCCTGAGTGGGATAGATATTCCTGCATAGGTAAAAATTAAGTTCACATCAGCAGTTGAATCGGAATAACACCATACACACGAACCGGAAAGAATATATGAATACTTACACTACTTCAACTACAGTTTGAGATGGTGGGGGTTGGGCTTCTTCGGTGGGGAGGGTGACCTCCTCGGATTTGGGAATCATCATTTTGGGTGGTGGAGGTTGACTCCCATCTTCCGAACTCGAAGAGATATCAATGAGCTCTTCGTGTTGTGGGTGTGGAGGTTGTTGCTGAGGTTGGGGAAGTTGTGGTTGAGGCTGGGGTGGTTGGTGAGGCCTGAAATGAACATTGTTACACAATCGAATCGGAAGATTTGAAATAAGATGAACCGGAAATGATTAATTTTGCTTACTCATCAATAGCTGGGTTTTCTGAATTGTTGCTTTCATTGGGGGGTTCTTTGTTGTTGAGGTTGTGGATGAGTTTGAGGCGTTTCATCATGTCTAAACGATCATCGTTCAACAAACGAACCGGAATATGAGACTAAGATTAATTAAGAATTGCAATGGAAAATATAAAATTACTATGAAATAAGTGGCTTACTGTGTTTCAGTATTTGGAACCCGATCATCCTCAGGTTGTTGTTGAGGGTGAGGTTGAGGTTGAGGGCGAGGTTGAAGTTGAGGTTGAGGTTGAGGATGAGGGAGAGGTTGTGGTTGAGGCGGTTGTTCATGCCTGAAACAATTATTAATAAACACCCAAATCGGAAACGAAAACCATGAAAAAAAAAAGAAATTTGGCTACTTACTGATCACTGGCACGTTCAACTCGATCATGGGTTGGTTTTCTTGCTTTCTTGGCGGCCCTATCTGGTTCAGGTTGAGGATGGGGTTGTGGCCTTGGTTGAAGTGGTTTTCCAGCCCTAAAAGATTTACTTGTCAGATAGTCGAACCGGATTTTTGTGTTAACATTATGAAATAAATGAAGAAGTTGTTATAGTGACTTACCCAGCATTTGCAGCACCAAGCCCATTACCCTGATTAGGTTTTTTGGTCTTGGCAGCTCTGTTTGGTTTTTTTTTTTCTCGCAGTGCTGCATAATTACATAGACATCACAATCAAACAACTTTGACCAATTTTATTTTTCATTGCACACCTAAACACTACTCCTTCGGCCATGCCATTAGAGAGCACCGAAAATGATGAGGTTATTCTTCAATCTTCACACCAATAAAGTCTATTACAGTTCTCATCCTTTTGAATATCTCTCTGTTGTTGCTTGGGCACTTCATCACCCGCTACTTTATTAACTGTAAAATAATATCAAACACACAATATTTTTATTTATTTGTTTCAATTATTATATATTGATATTAGTAGCATTGGACGTGTACACTAGTAAGGATGAATAATAATAATAATAATAATAATAATAATAATAATAATAATATGTTAAAAAATTACCTTCTTGGATATCATAATTATCACTATATTCATCACCATATTGGAACACATACTTATTTGTTAGTGCAGGCCTAGGAAACTTGACAAATGTATTGTCTCCATTTGTTGAAATAGCTAAGAATGCTGTAATTATGAAGAGGTATGAGAAGAGAACAACAACCAGAGTTTCCTTTCTAATAACCATCTTTAATAATTTTCAATCCAATATATAATACAATTTCTCTTCTGGCTATCCTTTGGGGGTATTTATAATACTACTCGTATCTTAATGCAACTTAATTAGATTTGTCGTATATTCAAATATTTTAAGGCGCCCTTACGGGATGCTTTAATAACACACATGCATATTATACGCTTTAAATATGGAGATATCCTTTACTTTTCATAAAAATATTTGATGAGAAACCTATGATGAGAGGTTTGGGAATGTGGATAGCGTAGTGTAGTAACAAATCATATAGTTGTTGCATTGTAAAATAAGAGTAATATTAGTGCAGTCTTAAATTATTTTATTTAACTTAATTAATATTTATAATTTTATATATATTTATTATAATAATAATTAACAAATATAAATAAAAGTTAAAATAGATAAATTATAACTATACATGATTATTTGATTATAACTGCTAAATATTTTCCATTTTGTATATGCTACCGTGGATAGCGGTAGCTATCAAGATAGACGACGACGTTGACATATATTATTACATTCAAATCTAAATCTATTTGCATATGTCTCATGTGTATTATTATAGGAAATATTAATAACGAGATCTCAAAATAAACCAACAACGATGTTTAATTAATTGGGTCAATGAATCAGTAATATACACTATATATGTCACAAAAAGATATACACTATATATGCATTAAAGGAAAGTATTAATAATAATGAGATGCCTGTGTGAATAATTTAATTTTAATTTACTAATAATATAAAGACGTTTACTTATGTCTAGTTACGAGTTAGGTTATTTGTACACTAAAATCGACCATTAAAATTAATCATTAGTATATAATATATTTAAAATATAAAATATATATTGAAAATGATAAAATTATATATGTATTTATATAGAATTATGCTATTTGCATGTAAAATCAGCCATCATAATTAACTATGAATTTAAAGAAAATATATAATACACGTTAAAATTATTAGTGACTAATTTTATTGTACAATAATTTTGATATAAATACATAGTGATTAATTTGGGTACCTAAATAAAATTATTCATTTTATCATGTATATCTCTCACGCGTATTTTTGATATTACGTACGTAATACGTATTATCTAACAATCAAGCATACCAATCCGGAAAGTTAGTGTAAACAGCGCACAAAATGAGGAGGCAAATTAGAAGGAAATCAGAAAGAATCTTCAATGATAATAAAATATCTCAACATAGCTAGGAAGGATAACTGCACTATTACCGCGAAAGTTTCCAAAAAAAAATATATAAGGTGTACATGCAATTTTGCTAATTAAGTTTAGTCTAGTCAACAAAAAATTTAAGTTTAGTGTTTTGAAAAGGAGGGAGAAAATAAGGAAGAAAAGGAGAAAGAGGTAGAGGAGTCGGATAAAAAAGAAAAAGAAGACTTGTTTCAACTTAGTTAAAAATAACTTATATATATATATATCAATCTAAAACGATGCAGGCTTCAGTAAACTCAAGTTAGTATAAATGAATAAGGATTTATATTTTTTAATCGTATCTTTTGAGTTTGATTTTTTCGGAACTTATTTACTTAGGAGAATGTTCACTTTACTTACGAGAGATTAGTCTTGAACTATACCTAAGAGGTATAACAATGAAGACCCCGAAAGTTTGGCAAGCTTGATGATAATATTTATTAATTTCAAATAATTTGAATGGTGTAATTCTTAAGGAGCCGCAACATACATGTGCAACGTGTGGCTCATGCTAATTTTAATGAAAATATATAATTTGGAATTTGAATGGATCCGCAACATGTTCAACGTGACAAATCCCATGCAGTGAATGAGCCAAGTTGTATTGGAAGATCACATGGTGGATAGAGCCCCTTGGCGAGAGAGGAAAGAAAGGAGGCGTGAGTCACTTCAAGACATGGGTGCTGTACTAGCTGTGTGGGGCAACATATCATAAGAATTCACAAGCACACGCACAAGAGAGAAAAGAATGAACCTTTGCTCCTCCTCAATAATCTTTACTAGGATACCTCCCCCGCTTTTGCGCCCCATAATTCTAATTTCTGGAGCTTCTTACGGTTATAATGAGAGTCCCCAAAAATGTTAACAAATTTTGAAAAGAAAGGGACAGGGAGTGTTCATGGCCTGTTTGGCCCAAAAGCCCAGCCCAAACTCAATAAAATTTAGGTCATTTTTTATCTAATTTCAAAATGGTCCAGCCTCAAAGTGGCCCCGTGGCCTCCAAAATTAGGACTGAGTCAAGCCTCATTGCCTCAGATTACCTAGTTCCGGTCCGCTAACTCGTTGTATATTAATACATAATAATATTAATAATATCAAGAGCACTATATGTACACCTCTTTTTGGTGTATGCCTCCAACCAAGTCCCAAACGAACAGATTTCTATATATACAACGAACATATTTTTATAGTTAACACGAATAGGTTTTAAAATATGTTCGTTTGCTTTTAAAAATCGATTCGTTCTATAGTAATATTCTGTTTGTGCAAGAACAGAAATCTATATATACAACGAACATATTTTATAGTTGACACGAACAGGTTAAAAACCTGTTCGTTTGATTTTAAAAGCATGTTCGTTCTAGTAGTAAAAATCTGTTTGATTGGAACTTGATTGGAGGTGTACACCAAAAAGAGATGTACACCAAGATTAATTGTAATAACATAAAAGAAAATTCTCTGATGTTTTCCTTAGGAAACATCCACACATGTGATATGAGCTGTTTCATCTAGAATATGAACGTGTGGCATGGAGAGAAACAATTGAGCACAGAAAATAGTAGGAGACAAACTGACAGCATACGGACACAGCAGGAGACAACTGACCCCATCACATTGGGTCATTAGTGAAGTGGGATTGATTAAGTTAAAAGTGGGGTTAATTATTTTTGCAAAAATGGGCCAGAAAAGTTGTCCAAAAAAAGGGATTTGATGATGGACCTGACTGAGTGGCGTCAAACGGACACTAGTGTGAGAAATGCACCTAAGTGGCTGAAGGAGAAATCTGAAAGATAGGTGATTGGTTTTATAAGAGTTGGGAAGAAAAAAATGAAGGGGTCGGTGACCGAAAACATTATTTGTGCTGGTAGTTGTTTGATTTTGATAGGAGTAAGATCTCCTATAAGCTAGAATTGTAGAAATTAGGAAGAGATTAGAAGAGAATTGTAGAAATTGAGGGAAATTAGGGAAGAACGAGAGGAAGAAGAAGATAATTCCATGAGAGGAATTCCAAAAGAGGAAAATGTAACTATTTCATTGATAATTTGCATGCATGATTACATATTTTCCTTTACTATTTATAGTTAAATATCCAACTTTCTAGATTATTCTAAAAACTATTATAAATGGGTCTTAAGCCCATACCTATACATGTATCACTACCAAACCCTTCAAAACAATCTTGTCCTCAATGTTGAAAAAAAAAAATAACAATTAATAAAATTGTAAATCCTAATCACAATTACTAAAATTAATAGGTAATTCTATACTACTGACCAAAAATAAAATAGACCACCAGAATTCCATTGTTTAAAAAATAATATGCCTCATGAATTTCCAAAATGTTTTGTTGTAAAAATTGGCCCAATACATGACCCACATTGCTGAAATTGAATTTGGGCTGGGCTTACTCCATGATGGCCCAACTTTTCTTGATGGGGTTGCAGCCTCTCCACTCTTCCAGCAAGAAGGAGTTGCCCCATGAACCCTAACTTCTCAATTGAACCAAAAAGGCAGAGGAAGGGCACCACGTCTACGCCTCCACTGCCTCCATTCCACGGCGTCCCTTCGCCGCCGCGAGAACCACCCACACAGGCGTCATCACTTGCACAGCGCACGACCTTGACATGAACCTCGTCATGCTTCTTTCCTTCCTCCTCCATGCCGCCACAACCTCCGCGGTGACCACCCTTTCCTCGGTCACACCCGTCGCCGGCCTGGCTCTTCACGCTCTTGCCTTCACCGCCGGACGTCGTAACAAAGACCTCCTCTGCTGTACCACTACCGCTAGCTGTGGACGACTCTGCTCTGCCACGCTCCCACGGGAAGACCGCCGCCAGGAGAGGTGTTGGCTTGGCCACCAGTGATGGAGCACGACGAACGTAACCATCACGTCTATCAACAGTCGTTCCTATCAGCGCCGCCTCCGCCCGATCCCAAGGAAAACTGGCCACCAAGAGAGGTTGCGGCTTCGCCACCATCAAATATGCACAACCCAACCCCGGAGCCTGGAAACCTCCGCTTCTCACTCGTGGTGCTCCCTCGTTGAAGGTCGCGAACTTGCTCTGCCTTCCTGTCGCGGCTGAGTCGTCATCGGCGTTGGTGCAGTTGTACAGATCGGCGAGCAACAGCTCATCAATGATGGCTATAACCTTGGCGCCACTTGATTTCGCCATGCCAGCCACCGTGTATGGCATTGCCATTTCCAGGATCATCGCTGGTTCCGGATCTGGCGGCGCTGGTGGTGGACAAATTGCCTCCGCCGCCGCTGCCAGTTTAAGAGGTTTTGCTTCTATCCTTCCCTTTGTAGCGGTGCCGATGTCAACTCTGCGGTTCGGACCCGATCTCAGACAGTCCCTGATTTCCATCACAAACTCGGATTGCCGATCTCCTTCGATCCCTCCAGTAACGCCACCACAAGGTACGCTTGTAACTTCCTCATCGCTCTTCATTGTAATTTCTGGAATTCCACTGTGATCGCTTGCTTCTATTGGAGTTGTTGTGATTGAAATTAAGATTGAATTTTGATTGAATTTGAAATTACATGTGATAGATTTTGGTTCTGTATCTGATTGTGTTAAGACTCGAATTCCTGTATTTGACTTTTTTTATTGTTCACGATATGTTTCCGGACCTGCAATGGTTGCTTCTTCCTGGATTTCGTATTTTGATTTTCTATTTTCTGAATCTTGATCTAATTGAATTGGAACATATGTCTGGATCTGAATTTTCCTCTTTGATCTCATGCAATGCTGCAATGATCCCTCCACAGGTTTGCTGAAAATTTACGCAGATCTGCCTCTGGTTTTGATTACTGAGAAATGATGAAACTATAGCAAAATCGCAAAGGATTGGTTCATAACTTGGAAGCAAGCATTTGAGGCTGATTTGGATTTGATCCCAAGTTGAGATGCATGAGTCCTTTGAATCACCATGGTAATCTCGGTAGATTGGCATGGTGATCAATGAAAACACCAAATGATAGGAGTAAGATCTCCTATAGGCTAGAATTGTAGAAATTAGGAAGAGATTAGAAGAGAATTGTAGAAATTGAGGGAAATTAAGGAAGAACAAGAAGAAGAAGAAGAAGATAATTCCATGAGAGGAATTCCAAAAGAGGGAAATATAACTATTTCATTGATAATTTGCATGCATGATTACAGATTTTCCTTTACTATTTATAGTAAAATACCTAAATTTTTAGATTATTTTAAAGACTATTATAAATAGATCTTAAGCCCATACTTATACATGTATCAGATTTGCTTAGGAAGAAATTAATATGGCCTACCGTAAGGTAATGAAAGCTTGTGTGGACCTCATATGTTATTCTATGTACAATCATGGAACACTGAATTTCCATATACGTTCAAGTAGCCAGTGTTCTTCTTTACTTTTAGCATATTTGGAAAGACAAAAATAACCTCTATTTTGGAAGTAATTGGCATGAATGTTCAGCTCATGAGTGGTTGCTACTTGCTACTGTAGCTTGGAGGTGAATTTCATTGAGATTTTTGAATTTGCATGTACATGCAAAAATGTTAAAACACATACAAAAAATTGATTATCTTATTTCAACAAATCTTGTTTATTGTGAGTTAGAATGAATTCTTTTGCAATACATTTTAAATATTTTATTGATAAATTAGAATGTTCAATATTTTAAGTAACTATTAATTTATAATTAATTTGATAAATTAATTAATTAATTTTGAAGGATGAAAAACTATGCTAACCGGTTAAAAAAAAATCAAAGTTACAAGCTTACAACAATGGTAAAATAACATTGGCAACAAAACAAATCTTTTGTGTATTTCTCTTAATAATAATAATAATAGTAGTAGTAGGTGTGTACACATATTTTTCAATCAAATCATTTATTTCTAGTTGAATTCTAAGATGAAAAGATTTTTTTATGAAAAAATGAAAATTACTACATGAATAGTTAAATTTATTCATAAAAATAAAATAATAAACTCTAATGTGTGATAGTAAAATCACACACAATTTTCCTTTTATTCATAATTCTTCTTCTTCACAATAGCATGGACCTTATTTTTATGTTAAATAAAAAATTATTTGATAGTGAAATGATCTTTTATTTGACATAAAAATAAAAAATTTGATTGAATAAAATAGGTGAATACCTAACATTATCAATATAATATATACGTAGTTTACTGTTGTACAGTAAAACCTTACATGCAAATAATAATTTATGGATATATATAGAGGATGTATCTTATGAGAATGCTTTTCTTATGTAAGAATACGAGAATGCAATTATAACCATTAGATTAATTTAAATAGTTAGGATTAAACTAGGGGCGGATCCAGAAAGTTAGATTTGTGGGGGGCCGAAAATAAAAAAATGTATTGATTATTGAGTTGAGTCACTGAGTCTGATAAGTTTAAATTCAACTCATAAAAATTGAATTCGATTTATAGCTCGACTCATTAATAATTAGTAATTTTTTATAAATAAATTATAATCTTATATAAAAATATTTAAAGTGATAATAATGTTTATTATAAATTAAAATATAAAATACATAATGTATGTATTGATATACATAATTATAAAAATATTATTTGTACACTAAAATTCAGCCATTAAATATTTATGTATGAATATATATATTGTTTAAGTCATTTTTAATGTATATTTCATATTGTAACATATATTTTATACTCATATTTAAAATACATTATAAAAATATACCTACAGTAATATGTCATAGAATTACTTAATAATGAAATCTATATTAAATTTTCTTAGAACACTATGAAGATTTAAGAATTATTTTATCCTAAATTCTTTTTTGATATTGCTAATTGTTATTTGATTATTAAAGATAAATAATATTTGAATTACGTTTTTATTTATATTTTATATTATATTAGAAATTAAGTATATTTAATAATTTAATTATTAGTATAAAGTTATTTTTTAAATATAAATAAAATTATGTAATATATAATGTTTTTATAAATATATATTTACTATATACTTTGTTTTCCAAAATTTTGTGGGGTCAAGGCCTATTCTTGTCCCCCTTTGTATCCGTCCTTGGATTAAACTCACCCACCGTACTTATTAAATGTAATTTCTCATTAAATGTAATCACCCTTTAATTAAAGTTTAAATTTAAAATTTTCATTATAATTTATGAGAAGAAATTTAATTTTTAATACTTAAAAGATTGAAGGTAAAACAAATAAAAAAGTCAAATAACTCATATTAACATAATCTATAAATTTCATATGTAAGTCAAAAGTCTGTAAAATAATATTCAAAACAAAATTTTTTTATAAAATTTGACAAAAAAATTTATAAGTCAAAAGCACACACTTGCTTGCTCTTCTATGACAATTTCATTAATTGAATCCGCAGAATTTGAAATGAGAAACCCCAAAGTGAAGGGTGAAATTTTTGGGAGGGATCTATGTGTCCTTCTCAATATCCAACAATTCCACCTTGGCCACAAAGGTGCACACTTGACATTGGAGTTGACATGTCATCAAGGTAACTTATATTTTATCAGGGTGACCTACTCGCAATAGGTTATTGGGACTAAATTATACATTTAAGGGAAGGTCTTTGGTGAAGACATCAATGTGTCTTCTAGTGAAGATATTGAATCTTAAGCATTAATTTGTGCTATTAAAATTTGATGTGTAATTAATACTATCATTATGAGAAAAATAAATTTCTAAATATAGTAATATCCTCATCAAAAGACACTTAAATGTCTTCATAGTAAAATTTTCCTACATTTAATATAAATGACGGGAACCGATTTAATAAGTTAACATTATGAGGAGTGTCTTGTCTAAAGTGAAAGGATTTTGAAACTGGAATGGAAATTTACTCAATTTACAATGGCTTTTAATCCTAAAGAACATTAATTAGATCGGTAACAAGCAGACCGTCTTTGGTGTCATCTCTGTATTTAGTTATCCTTGCCACTGGCATTCTGCAGTTTTTTGCCTCAGAACATCTTGTCAAATTCTACCCCACACGCATCACGATACAAAACAATCCACAACATATCAACATGTGTGGATGTTTTTCATATCTACATCAGAAACTTTCCCAATATTAAAACTAAAAAGAATTAAAAGTAATTATTCTCGAAACTATGGGAGCAGTGGCGGAACTAACCGGGCCAACAGTGGTTATGGTCCCCAAATACTTTCCTTCTATGGTCCCCAAATACTTTCCTTCTTCAACATTGCTATGAAATCAAGATTAGAGAGTTCTTAGGTAGTAAATAAATTCAATTAGAAGTTATTATTTAAAGTTGACCAAAGTTATCATCTAAAACTAGAACAAATTATTATCCGAAACTATAACAAGTTATTTTTCGTAACCTCACGATCATCACCACTACCAATAACACCACCACAAAAACAACAACAACTTCCTCACTCCCATCACCACAACTACAACACTACCACCACAACGGCAATCACCGCCACTACCCCACTACAATCGCAACACCATCACCATCACAACAACAATAACCACAAAGTAGAAAAAGAGATGCAACAAGGATATGCAGTGTTAGAGTGAGAAAAAAAGAGAGAAAGTGGAAGATAAGAGAAGAGAATGGTGTGTGATGAGTGAGAATGAGGTCACAGTCAGTGAGTGAGAGATGAGACTGAAGAATGCGAGATGAGACCGAAGAAGAAGGTCACTCATGTTGGGAAAAAAATTCAGGTTCAAACCAGAACCACAGCGGAAGCACCAAAATATTTTTCCCACAACCTGTGCAATTAAATAGGCAACACCAAAGATACTCCAAACAGCAGATAATATGCAGAAATTAATAACAGAAGACACAAGGAATTTTTATCGTGGGAAAACCCCCAAAAGAGGGACAAAAAACCCACGGGACCTAGTCCAGTAAAA
>JASCZI010000143.1:23688-35107 GCA_036250425.1 Stylosanthes scabra
TAAATATACAAATAATAATAGATTACATGATAACCGTTAAAAGAATGGACGATATAGGGTGCTAGTAATACATTCCCTATTTGTAATCAACCCCCGAACCTAAACTCTGGAATTGCAGACTTTTTCTCATTTTTGGCATCCAATTAGCCATTCCATTTTATGGAAAAATTGATTGGTGGCGACTCCGAATCTCATAATACAATCTCTTCCAATACGACAAATATCCTCTCATTTCTCGGACGCCTACGGGTTGTGCCGTCTCGCGCGGGGACGTTGCGACAGTGATGACTAAACATTATTATTTTGGGTGTAAAAGTCCAAGTGTTGTTTGATGTTGTGTTTTATGTAGTGCAGACCCAAATTTATTTTATTGTAGTCCAACTCTTGAATGATAGTAGAGAGTGTGAACTTGCAATGAAGTAAAGAATCGGCATGCTTTTTTAGCCTTATGCAGAATTGGTTTCGCAAGCAAAAGAGAGGGAAATTCTAAATTTCACTTGCAATAGCTTAAAGAAAAAGGCTTATCATCAAACATATTTGATCTAATGGAGAAGAATCTGTCTTGAAGCCAAAGCTAAAAATGAAAGGTGAAGATTAAATTATTGCAAAAGGGAATCAATTGAAGAAAAGTTTTTCTTTTCTCTTCTATTGGGACTGCAGCAAAGACTACTTGCACCGAAATGGAATGTTGTCTCGGTTGCAATTAGAAAGGAAGGCTTGTAAATAAGCTCAACACTTCATCTCTACTGCTGCCATGATAACAGCTAGCTCTTAGATACTTTTTGCTTTTGCTCAAAATCAAGATGACTTAGCTTCTCTCATTGGAGGCAACACCCTTGTGATAAAAGGAGGTCCAGCCACTGGAAAAAGCAAGAAGAAAGAGAGCAAACACATAATCAAACACTTAGCAAAATTTTGCAAATGTATTCTCCTTCATTGTGCTTCATGAACATTCAATTTTTCTTAGTCTATCATCTCTTGTTTCTATGAGGTAAAAGGCAATATTAGTGAGGCATCTAAAAAACCCAAAGAGAAAAAATGCAAGAGTGATAGGTTAGAAACAAAAATTAAAAACATAAAATCTTTAGTGTGTTTTTCTGTTTTGTGGATTGAACTTTTGGTGTTCTCCTTACCCAAGTTGGGTTAGCACTTAGAAGTCTAAGTTCTAGGTGAAGAGAGCTTAGAAGTAGTTTCCTTGGATATAGTGAGTGAAGCTATAGAGGATTGGTCTTTGTAATTACTTTGTTGATAGTAGAATCCACCTTGTTGATGGTGGTTATATGTAGGCCACAGAGGAGTAGTCGAACCAATATAAAAGGACTTGTATTCTTTACTGCTTTTTGTTTTCGTTTTTTTTTTCGCTACCTATGTTTTATGAGACAAATCAAAAATGTCTGATCTCCTGCTTCCGCTTTAAACTAGAATTAGAAACTCTTAGTTTCAAGTCTATTGAGTTCAAGCTTTTGTAAAAAGAGGTCATAGATTCAACCCCCTTCTCTAGAGTAAGGTCTCATGAATCAAGTCTAACAACTTAAAGCAAAAATCCAATGGCCATGGGTGGAAACGTGTGTGGAAACTATGTAGCACCGAAGGGCAGTCCAACAACAGACCAACACACTTCAATGGGAAAAACTATTCCTATTGGAAAGAGAGAATGAGCGTTTTTGTACAGTCCATTGACTTCAACATCTTGACTATCATCACCGAAGGACCTCATATTCTGACCAAAACCACTACTGAAGGACAAATCGTTCCAAAAGAAAGAGCTGAATGGAGTGATGAAGAAAAGAAGAAAGTAGAGCTGAATGCCAAAGCTATCAACATGCTTTTCTGTGCTATTACAGGGGAAAAATACCGAAAAGTTTCAAGATGCAAAACAGCGAAGGACATTTGGGATAAGCTCCAAATCACATACGAAGGAACAAAACAAGTGAGAGAAATAATAATTGATTTGCTGAGAAAGAATATGAAATGTTCTCAATAAAGGAAGATGAAATCATTAATGAGATGTGTGAGAGATTTTTTGTTGTCATCAACAACTTGGACTCTATGGGAATGACAAGTCTCGTGAGCCTAATCGTGAGGAAAATACTTAGGAGTCTTACCAAACCTTGGGAGACTAGAGCCACTGTAGTAATTGAAGGAAATGATCTTGAGAGAATGACATATGATGAGTTGAGAAGGAAAACTTCTTTCCTATGAAGCCACACAAAATAGCCTCGACACAAAGAAGAAAGGGGTGGCCCTCAAATCCAAAGTTGCTCAATCGTATAATGAATCCGATGATAATTTTTCAGATGACGAACTTGTATTTTTAGCTAGAAGACTAAGGAGACTAATAAAGATCAAAGGCAAAGACAAATGTTCAAGTTCCAGCAAGGAGTACAAGAGGTACATGAGAAAGATCATTTGTTACAACTGCAGAGAAGCTAGCCACTACAAATCGGATTGCCCCAAACTCAAGAACGAAGAAAAGCCAAGGAAAGACAAGAAGAAAGTCATGATGGCATCTTGTGAAGATCTAGAAAATGATTCTGATTCTGAAGATGAAGAAGCTCATCAAGCAAGTGTTTGTTTCATGGAAAACACACATGATGAGGTAGTATTCCAAGAACTTTCAAATGGAGACTTGCATGTTGTTATAGATGATTTAACTGCATATTTCAACAAACTTGTTGAAAAATATAACAAATATAAGTCTAAATGTGAATCTTTGAAAGCTGAAAATGATTTTCTCAAAGAGAAACCGAAAACAAGACAGATTTAGTTGAAGAAAATCGATTTTTGAAGGCTGAAATTGAAAAATTCAAAGTAAAGAAAATTGTTGATGTTTCTCTTGAAATCATTGCTGAAAATGAAAAGCTAAAGGATAAGATAAAGAGTCTTAACCGAGATCTCGACCAATTTACACATGATTCTGGTAACTTGGATAAATTGTTTGGATATCAAAGACCCATTTCAGAAAAATATGGTCTTGGTTATAGTGATGGAAGTAGTGTTGTTCATGAGACAAAATTTGTAAAAGCTAAAGCACCCACTTCCAAAACTAAGAACTCTTTATCACCACTTGAAGTTAAATTTTCTGCAAAGAAAAATCAGTGCAATAGGTGTAAGAGATTTGGTCACTCATTGCCTCAATAACTCATCTTTGAAAAGAAAATTAGTGACAAAGTATACAAGATTGTTGGTGACTTCAATGACCTTGGGCAACCAAGGAAAGTTAATATCAAGGGATCCAATTTGGATCCCTAAGGTTTCTTGAGTTTGTTTCAGATTTTCCTAGCATCCAAGAATAAGAAAGACATGTGGTACCTTGATAGTAGATGCTCTAGGCATATGAGCGGAAAGAAGAGCTATGGATGTAGCGACCCGACTTTCAGCATGTCATGATCATGCTTACGGCCAGATTGTTAGCTCGGTCGGCCCTAGACAAGCTACTTACGTTTTATAATAATTACATACAAGCCTGTCGAGGACTTACCGTCATCGTGTGCAGAAGTTTTCAATTCTTACTTTATCATTTTGTAACATAGAACCACATAGCATATAGAAGTAAAGACAAGTAGTCAAGTAGATGAAACAACAAAACTTCTCATTCTCATTGATATAACTTTCAAGCTTTGACATGAAACAAATACAATGGAAAATGAAATACAAAGAAAATACTAATGATAATATCGTTATTAGTTACAACAGTACATGGACTTAGGATATCCCGGCCTAACCCCGGCAAGGGTTGCCTAAACTAGGTCTCGGGCTACTACAAAATAAGAAACAAAACTTCCTAGTCCTCTTGTTGTACTAACAACTAGCGAGGCTCACTACTCAAATCGGAGATCATGGGGGAAAGGTCCTGACGAAGTACCTATCCACTAAATCATCCTCGGAGGTGTAACTTCCAGAGGAAACGCTCAGACTGAGCCATGGAGATCGAGGGTCTGAACCAAAAGTCACATTGCTAGGAGCACCGGAGGAATGGTCGGTACTGTCATAGCTACGTCCTGAAGTAATGTAGGAAGAGGAGGTGTCAGTACTATGGAGTCCAGAACTGCTACCCGAATAAGGGGTACTCTTGGAGGTATCCTTACCCTCCGCTTCATCATCCGAAGTCTCTGGGACAGGGTTAGACACACAGGGTGGCTGAGTGCGAAAGAGGTGGCGATACTCGGGTGCGGTATAACATGGGGTCCTACGCACCGGGGTTCTATTCTCGACATGAGGTGACATCTCTCTCTCTCTCTCTCGGGACTCATCGAGAGATTAATCATGAGGTGGAGGAGTAGGAGGGGATCCAGATCTACCGACTCCAAAACTAACGGGAAACATAGTGAGAAGATATACCTGCATGGAGGGTAAGAAAAAAGGGGTGAGAACCTAATGTTTCCAACTCAAAGTACACAAAGGTAACGACTATCACCTAAGGGCTTACGTCACGTAGGAATCATTCATACATCTTCTAACTATTATCATTTCCGTCATCATTAGTCAAGTAAGCTTAGGTTCTTAATCATTTCAATCACCTCAATGTTTACTAAGAATATCTCTTATCATCTCTTCATACTAGTTCATCATTTTCACTAAGACATCATGATCTCATATCGTACTCATATAATCGTATAACAATATAGTGCAAGGGACAAGTATAAAAGGAAAGGCAAACGAACAAACAAGCAATCAAGCATACACAAGTAGTAACGGCACCAAGCGGCCGTGCAAACATCAATGACACCAAGTGGTCGTGCACACAATGCAAACAATGGTATGATGCATGCCTTTCCTAATGCAGGCTATGAGCTCATGCGTCGGTTTACTACCCGCACCCGACGTTACTTGGAACAAGTCCGAATATGGTTTCTTCAATCAGCGATATGCTTCGTGGAAGTACCACTTTATTCCACGCCTTCTTAACACTGGTGGGACGATACCTCGTCCCCAACGTTAAAGCGCACTGACCAAGCAGGGCGAACCACCATCCTTGTTAGGCATAATCCTCTTTTGACGTCCTTTCGCAGTAGAGAAGAAACAACATCTCATACATACTTGGGGAGCGACCCCTCTCTTAGGCCACACGGGCAATGCAAGCGGGATACAACCTCCGTCCTTGCTCAAATGCTCTTTTGCTTCATTCGTAACCGGTTGACTCGACCGGAGGCCGGTTCAACCATGAAACCCGGTCCGACCAACAACCATTTATCTCAAACTCGAGTTATCATCACTTAGGGTTCTTTAGTATTTTTCTCCATTTCGTCATCCTTGCATTATTATAGCCTTAGCATCCTGAAGGTTGTTAAAGGCCTAAAAAAAGGGGTTTGAATCTAGGACCTCTTTTTATGGCTATTAAAACTTTACAACTTTGCTTGAGCCAAACAGATTTGAAGCTTAGTTATTCTATTTTAGTTAAAGCACGGAAGCAGGAAACTATTTGGTTTTGTCTCATAAAATATAGTGAGCTAAAACAGAAGTAACATAACCGAAAGCTTTAAAGGAGGCAAGCAGTTTATACTGGTTCGGTCACCCCACTGCGACCTACATCTAGTTCAACCAAAACTTGGTGGCTTTCTACTATCAATCAATTGATTACATACATCAATTCCTCTAGAGATACACACACTCTATCAAAGGAAAACTCTCTAAGTTCTCCCCACCTAGAACTTAGCTTTCAAGTGCTAACCCAACATGGGTAAGGGAAACCCTTAGGTTCAATCTACAAAACAGAAAAACACACTCAAGATTTCTACTAAGATGTTCATGGCTTTTCACTAATCTTATCACTCTTGTCTTTTCTCTCTTGGCTTTTACAAATGTCTCACAAATGCCTTTTACCTCATAGAAACAAGTAGTGATAGACTATGATGTTTGGCTTCTCCAAGAAGCTGAAAGCAAACAAGAGAAGAAGTTTCCCTCTCTTTACTTTACACAAATCAGTTTTGCACATGGTTAAGGAGATGCAGATTTTGCTCTTCACTTTGTAGCAAAAAGCCTTTACTATCATTCAAGTATTGAGCTGCACAAAAACAGAATTGGGCCTGCACTCAAACCACAAACAACACTTGGGCTTTTTACCCAACCAATATTAATGTTTAGTCATCATACAAAAATACATTATTGTTTCCTAAACTCAACACATCCGTTTAGGACTTATATTAGATTTTGTCTTTTGATGTCTTTTAGATTACCATTCGCCTTTAGGTTACCCTTTACTCTTACTTTAAGCTTTATGTTTTGATAGCTTTTCTCTTGTTTAAGTCTTATGTAAATGAATATTCAATATCCTTCAAAATTTCTTGTTGGTTGTAAGCTTTTAGAATCTTTTGTTTCCTTAAGAATACTTGTCTTTTCGCTTTTCTAAAGGCCACCTTATTATCCTAGTATTTTATGACATTTTGAAGGTTCAACCTCATACTTTCTCTTGGTGTCTTTTAGTGCATTAGCTCTTAACCTTTATATTACATTCATTATGGTATTTGCTTGTGTCGTGTGCATTATTTTCATGCTCTTATGATTATCTTTGTCTTTGTTATTGTTTTAACTTTTCTTAAGTTTTTATAGCTTGTTCTCTTTTCACTTGATCATTTAAGTATCTTATCATTTTCGTTTCTTGGTATTATATCCCTTAAAATATTTTATCTTATAAAACTTGTTTTTTCACCAAAAATCGTTTCAACGAAAGCCTCTTTTAAACTTTTGCATTAAATCAATTCTTTTGAAAACCGTTTTCTAAGCAAACCATTTTTTTTTTTGAAAATGGCCCTGAAAATCTTTAGTTATAACTTTAGTAAATCTTAATAGGTAGTTTTTCAACTATAAGCTTTAAACCTAAAACATTCTTTGTTTGTACTCAAATTTCAAAAACCTTTTTGTATAATTAATTTTTTTCTTGTTGAAACTTCTCACATAATTTCATAACAAATCTTCGAAAATCATTATTCGTAAGACTTAAAAAATTCTAGCTTCTCATTTCTTTCAAATCTCTTTTTACGAATCATTTCCTTTTAAACATACTTATTTACAAAACCTTTCTTACTCTTATAGTAAAACCAAAACCATCTCATCATCTTTCGAAGCAAGCATTTTATATATATATATATATATATTCTCATATCATTCATCATCATAGAGTGCAAATCAACATATCATATCATCATAACATCATCATGGCCGAAGCCAACATCAAGCATCATAAGCATAGATTTCATTCATTCTTTATTCATGCACTCAAATCATACAAGCACTTAGCAAGCTTTCATTTAACTCATCATAACACTCATGCAAGTATTCAAAGCTTTAACTTTACTCATTCTTTAGTTTATCTTCTCGCATGCAACGTGTTTTAGTTCATTTCATGTTAGTCTAAGCTAGCCTAACCCCTTACCTCTTGTAGACCTCCTAAGCTCAAGCTAAACTCGCAAGATCTCCTTCTTGCTCCACGGATCCACCAAGTCCCACGAATTCTCCACGGATCCAAGCTTGTCTCGTTGGTGAGGACGGTGCTAAACTCGAGCAACAACTAAGAGGAAGGGCTAGAACAAGACATAGACAAGAAGCTTAGGATCTTAGACCTTATGAGAACACTTTTAAGAACTTGCACCTAGGTATTGCACCTTACCTTAGATAACTCTAGAATAAGAAATGAAGAAGAACAAGAGAAGGGACAAGAGGACGTTGGTGGTGGCTGGTCCGAAGTCACCACGGAGGAGGGCTTCACGGCGGTCACGGTGGCAATGAAGCTTCAAGGGCTTCTCTAGCTCTTTCTCAACCTAGTTCTTACCTCAAGAGCTTAAGAACTAATGTGTTTGTCTTAGCAATATTTTCAGAAATAATGCTAAGAGGGGAAGGGTGTGGCGGCGGAAGAGAAAAGAGAATAAGGGTGAGATTGTGCAACTTCAAGTGATGGTAAGTGTTGGTATTTATAGACGTGGATTAAAGCTTTGGTCTCTTAAAAATTTGAGACAAAATTAGGCTTTTGATGGTGATGGCCGATGGCTAAGCATGGGGGAGTGGGAGGCGCGGTTCTCATGGCCAATGGGAGCAAAAGTTGTAACAAATATGGTAGTTGGGAAGCATAGTGGAGGTGGTTATGAGGATGGTGATGACCGACGGTGACTTGGGCTCCAAGGGGGGTCAAATTCAAATTTTATAAAGTCTAGGGGATGCTATTCTCAACAATAAATCAGTCTCATGATATTTCATGACTCCGAAATATTATTACGTCCGTCCGTTATCGAAACTATCAGTTAAATCGTCGCGAATAAAAGCATAGCACAAGGACAATAAAATTCTTTAATTATGACTTAGGTGCAATACTAGGGCAATAGCTCAATATTATAATTACTAACAAAACAAAATTTCCTTCGAATCTCGCAAAACTCATCGTTATCGTCATAAAGCGTTCGTATCGAAAAAGCGGGTGTTACAATGGAAGATGAAGATGTTTCCGACCATGGATCTGGACCATCCACTTCAACAAATTTCAAGGTCAAGCCGTTGCTTCATGTGGTTGAGGAGCTGATGGCTGTTTTCTTAGTCACTCAGATGCGTGAGCTGAGCAAAGGTTTTAAGTCTACCATACATAAGTCAACCTCGCCTTCGAAAAAGATGCCGAGGGGGACCTGGTTCAGAAGCAGTATGTGGACAAGCTCAAGCCTGACCACATGTTTTCTTATGCTGAGGATGAAGAGGAAGAAGATGTGGAAGATGATTCAAAACCCTCTTATGCTTCGTGATCTTCATCAATCTCAGTTGATCTAGTTGTTACTAGTTTCATGAGACGATTCTAATTTAGCTTATTTTGTTACTTTCTTTTGGGATGACTGTAATCTAATACTTATACTTTAACACTCTAATACTTTGAATTGTTGTTAGCTGCCTCTTGTTTCATCTTTTGCAGGTCCATTCCATGTTTTCTAACTCACTTTGACGACAAAAGAGGGAGAAAATGTTAGAAATTGTTGAGGTGTGCTGAGTCTAACTTAAGTAGGATATGAACTTTGATCAAGTTTGATCACCTTTTGAATTATTGCTGCTCAGTTGATTTATCTTGCTCTGATCATTTAATTACTTTTAGGACATGGCAATGCATACATTTTGGGTAATCACATTCTGAAATAGTCTATCACATGCCTAACCGATTATGCTCTAATACTTTAAGCATGTATAGCTATATATTTTGGTATATTCTTATGTGTGTTCTGTTTTGGTTAATCTCTATTTCAGGAGAGCAATCCTTATGAAAAAGAGGGGATCACACAATTTCAAGTGGAATTCTTCAAAGGGAAGTTTCTAAACTTAATCTTATTTTAGTTACTTTGAAAATTCATATAAAATTAATGTTTGTCATCAAGAGGGAGATTGTTGAGTTTAGGAAACTAAATGTATTTTTGGTGATGACTAAATATTATTATTTTGAATGTAAAAGTCCAAGTGTTGTTTGATGTTGTGTTTTATGTAGTGTAGGCCCAAATTTATTTTATTGTAGCCCAACTCTTGAATGATAGAAGAGAGTGTAAAGTTGCAATGAAGTAAAGAATCGGCATGCTTCTTTAGCCTTATGCAGAATTGATTTTGCAAGCAAAAGAGAGGGAATTTCTAAATTTCACTTGCAATAGCTTAAAGAAAAAGGCTTGTCATCAAACATCTTTGATCTAATGGAGGAGAATCTATCTTGGAGCCAAAACTAGAAATGAAGGGTGAAGATTAAATTATTGCAAAAGGGAATCAATTGAAGAAAAGTTTTTCTTCTTTCTTCTGTTGGGACTGCAGCGAAGACTACTTGCACCGAAATGGAATGTCGTCTCGGTTGTAATTGGAAAGGAAGGCTTGTGAACAAGCTCAACACTTCATCTCTACTGCTGCCATGATAACAGCTAGCTCTTAGATACTTTTTGCTTTTGCTCAAAATCAAGATGACTTAGCTTTTCTCATTGGAGGCAACACCCTTATAATAAAAGGAGGTTCAGCCATTGGAAAAACAAGAAGAAAGAGAGCAAACACATAATCAAACACTTAGCAAAATTCTGCAAATGTATTCTCCTTCATTGTGCTTTATGAACATTCAGTTTTTCTTAATCTATCATCTCTTGTTTCTATGAGGTAAAAGGGAATATTAGTGAGGCATCTGAAAAAGCCAAAAAGAAAAAATGCAAGAGTGATAGGTTAGAAACAAAAATTGAAAACATAAAATCTTGAGTGTGTTTTTTCTGTCTGTGGATTGAACTTTTAGTGTTCTCCTTACCCATGTCGGGTTAGCACTTGGAAGTCTAGGTTCCAGGTGAAGAGAGCTTAGAAGTGGTTTCTTTGAATATAGTGAGTGAAGCTCTAGAGAATTGGTGTTTGTAATCACTTTGTTGATAGTAGAATCCACCTTGTTGATGGTGGAATTAGATATAGGCTACAGAGGAATGGTCGAACCAGTATAAAAGAATTTGTGTCTTTTATTGTCTTCTGATTTTGTTTAGTTTTTTTTTTTGCTACCTGTGTTTTATGAGACAAATAAAAAAGTCTACTGATTCCGCGTTAAAACAAAATCAATAACTCTTGAGTTCAAGTTTTTGTAAAAAGAACTCATAGATTTAAACCCCTTCTCTGTACCTTTCCCAACCTTTAACTTCTTTACAAATAAAAAATTAAAAAACAAAGATACACACAACATTATTAACAATTATTATTTTTACAAAATTGATTTTCTTAAAATAAGATCATTAAAGAAGACAATATATATTCTATGTCCTTTGTTAATAAATTGTTGGTGTTAAATTTGATTTCTTTTTTAGATTTTAGATAGTTCGAAATTAAATGTTATTTTGAAACCTCTATTTTTTATTCTTGTTATAAATATTTGCAAATAATATTTTAGAAAATTTTAAATAATTAAAAATAATGAATAAATTAAAGATAGGGGAATACGTATTCATTGTTCAGATAGGCGGTTGGGGAAATAATATAATAATATAAATAAAAAATACGCCATAAAGTAAATAAGTTAATCATATAAAACAAGAGTGTGAATAAAAGAAGAGTTACGCATATTAAAAACAATCACTAAAATTAGCCATTATGTATAATACACATTGAAATACAAAATATATATATAATTTAACTTATTTTTAGTATTTATTTTATATTTTAATATATATTATATATTAGTGGCTAATTTTAGTCGCTTATTATGGTGTGCAAATAGAATTATTGTTAAAAGAAATAAAAAGCATTTAATATAATCAATTAAAACTTAATTTTGATAAAACCAACTTATTTTAGAGAGGACAATTATTTACTAGGGAAAAAAATATTAGTTAATGTTAAGTGTGAATAGACCAGAAAAAGAGGTGTCAAATTACTTCATTTGATATATAACAATAATTATTAATGAAGTAGGGACCTTGCCATAAAAAAAAAAAAAAAAAAAAAAAAAAAAAAAAAA
>JASCZI010000143.1:59809-83365 GCA_036250425.1 Stylosanthes scabra
ACGACGTCGTCTCCTCCAACTCCCAAAACGCAATTATTGTTGCCGCCGTTTGCGTTGTTGTTCTCGTCGCCCAAAACGACAGCGTCGTTTACGGCGCTGGTTTCCTTGAAGGGGCTCTTACCGTAGGTCCAATAATACTCCCTAAACTTGGACCTGATCTCTTCCATTAGAGCCCAGTAGTGCCCTTTGTAACACCGCCGGAGTTGCTTCGTTCGCCGGCTCCGACGGACGGTCACCTCGCGCTGACTCATCACGCGCGTCTTGGCGAAAACGGCGTCGTTTTCGGCTCCGTCCAGGGTCATAGGAGGCGGTGGAGAGTCATCCATGGGTGGCGGAGGCTGTGTGGGTTGCCGGAAAAGTTTGGTGGAAGGAGGGAAGAGAGAGAATGTTTTGGTGTGTGATGGACGGAAAGTGCGGTAACAGAAAAGAAAAAGATTGGGTAGGGATTTGATTTGATTTGCGATGCTAATCTTGATTTTGATTCGGTGTGAAAGTTCAGTTTTTTTAAGTAGAAAATTTTGTAGTTTGAAGCTTGGGACTTGGGACTTGGGAGACCGAGAGGGTTTAGCTATGCGGGTACTCCGAAAATTTTGTCGGAACAAAAGAAAATACCGTAAATTATTAATTTATTTTCATATCAAATAATAGAAATTTATTTTTATATTATTTTTATATTATTTAATATCAAAATATTTTTTATTTGATATAAATTTAAATGATTTGATTGAATTTCGTTGAATAAATTAAATGTATATTATTCTAATTAATATTAACCAAAATTAGAGATGAGAGTAAAATAGTAATAATAAATAAATTTTATTTTTTATAAACAGATCTTTTTGTTAGTTACCATCATAAAAAATAATTAAATGTAAAAATAGTCTGTGTAAATGTGTAGTCATCGAAAGTTTTAATTTTTAATTTTTCTATTAATCCAACTTTGTTATTTATTTAAATAAAAGAATGTCTTTGTTTTTCATTTTATAGTAGAGTCTAATTTTGATATATCGAGATTATAAAGAATTTTATATGGTCATTTAATAAAATTTATCAATTTATATAACTTTTGAAATAATAAGTTTGAAAATTAATTAATTATACTGATGTGAAAATATACAATTGGTTTGTCTATAAAAAAAAAATTTTATATTGACGGTGTATAAAAATTAAAGGGCTGATTGATTTGTGAAAATATTTTTTATTTTTATTTTCTGTTTTTTGCTTTTGAAAATGGTTTTCATTTTCATGTTTTTAAATTTTAAGAAATGTGATTGGTTTTTGAAAACGTGATTTATTTTCGAATGAACTAAAGATTAAAAATATGATTGTTTTAGACTTTTAGTCATTTTTAAAATTTATTTTCAATCTCAAAAAAGAAATAATATAATTATATTTTTAATTAAATTAAAAGTTATTACTATATTTTAGTTTGCAAATTTTGTTAAGTCAATGCAAATTGTTTTTTATATGTTTGTCCGATTGTGCAAGATACTATCAAATAAAAAAAAAATATGATACATAATCATTAGAAAAAAATTTTATTATTACTTAGCCATCAATGTGTTGATTAAAATATATATAATATTAAATTATAAATTAAAGGTATTCAAAATTGATGGTAAAAAATAATAAAAAAATAAATTAAAACTGATAGTTATTTAATATTTTTCAAAAAAATATTTATAATATATACTGTGATAACTAATTAATTTATAAGTTTATTCTAAAAAAAATAATGAAAAAAAAATCATCGAAAGGATTAACCGCTTCTTTGTGCCTAGGAAGATAGTGGGAGAAATTAGAGTAGAGAAAATTCAACACGCTATTCTATAGAACAAAGCAATAAAGTATCGTAAATTTTCAATTAAAAATGTTTCCAAATAATTGAACCACAAAAACTTAAAAATGTTGAAAATGTAAAAACCTTGTTTTTATTTTTATGTGTTAATTTGAAAATATTTCCAGTGAAAATATTTTCAATAAAAGATAACCAAACATATTTTCATGTTTTTTTTAATATTTGCAAATTGAAAATGGTTTTTTTACCTCAAATATTTGCAAGTATGACTAGCATAGTTGAGGCAAAATATTTAAATATAGGGTAAAGACTACTTTTTATCTCTAACGTTTTCGAAAAATTTTAAAAATATCCTTAATGTTTAATTTGTTTCAATTTTATTCTTAACATGTTGAATAATTTCAATTTTATCTCTATTGTTAATTTTTTAATGGTAAACTATTAATTAACTTTTTATTTTCCAATTCTACTCTTAATTATTATAGCTGATTCTTCTTCCTCATCACCACCAAGTCAGAAGGCTGGAGATTTATGTGAAAAAGTAAGAGTGCACTGGCAGAGTTTCGCCAAATAAGAATTTGGGAATTCTCTTAATGCACCTAATGAGGTAGGGTTTAGAAGACGTACCTGAGGGGAGAGCTGATCTCCCCTTTATATACCCGTTGTGATCTCTATTATTTAGTGAATAAATTTTTACAAGATCGATTCAGATATGATCTTATCTTGTGTAGACTTGATAGATAAGATTGCGAGCCATTTTTGGATCCGGAGAGGATTGGGCTATTGTGAAGGAGTCGAATGAGATATGTCCGAAACGAATTCGAACCGTCCGGGCCCAATATCCTGAACACAACCTCCACCCTTTACTGGCATCATCATCATTCACATCTTACATCCCCCAACTTTGTTCTTCGTCATGCCAAGCACCTTTCACAACAACCTTAATATAGCCCCCAACTACTCCACCCCACTTTAACTCCTATCCTTGCCGCCACCATTGCATAGATGCTCCTTTTCATACTCACCGCAACACCTAAACCCTCTCACCCTATCGGAAACCCAACCTAACAATCCACTTTCACAATCCACAACCATCAATAACAACCATTCACAAACAAATTTCAACGAAAGTCACAATTAAAGAGGGATGGCGAGTGAAATAGGAGAAGAGGTAAATGTTTTTACGACGGGTGATGGAAATAATAGAGAAGGTTGTGATGATGAATCTTGGAGGAGGGAGAAGAGGTGGTGGTTAGAGTAGTGACTATGTATTTAAATAATGGAATTGAAGAGGCATGATGATGTATGATAGAAGAAAGAGGTATAAGACGAGATGATAGCGGTGGAATGTTGGAGGTGTTGGTGTTGTACGAAGGTTTGAGATTTGGAAAGAAGAAGGGAAGGAAAACAGATGGAAAGAGGGATGAAGATGGAGTTATTTGAGGGCTAAAATTGAAAATGAAAAGTTGACTAACAGTTGACTATCAAAAGATTAACGGTAGAAATAAAATGGAATATGTGGTGTTTTAGTCATAAAAGTTTGGGCCGAAAATCTGGATGATTCCAAACCTTTTATTTTTGTCAAAATGATCACTAAGATTTTCATTTCTATTTAAAATGATCTTTTTAACCATTTTACCCTTTGTTTGTTATTGTTCTTTAATTTAAATATTATTTTCTTGTTTTTAAATATTATTATTATAAATTAATTCTTCTATTTTACACTTAATCTTGGGAAGGAAAATTTTCCAGAAACATAACTTATCAATACAATTTTTTTCTTCTTTGATAAATTCAAATCTAAAAAAAAAATTCCAAAATTAAGGAGAAAAAGGGTTCAAACAAAGAACCAATCAATAAACAAAACACAAAATAACAATCAAATTACAGGAAAGACAAAAACTAACAAACAATACAATCAACAAATCCTTCAAAGAAAAAAAAATCTAAAATAAATTAATACCTTAGAAGGAAAAAAACCATAAAAAATTTAAAAATCCAAAAAAAAAATCCTCAATTTCATATCTATGATTTTTATACCAAACCCTAATTTTTCAATCCAAACAAACACCCGTTCTTGTCCCAAAAAGAAGAAAAAAAGAAAAATGAAATACCTCTTACACACACGCAGAGATATAGAAGAGAAAATAGGGAATGGAAGAACAAAAATAAAAAAGAGGGGGAGAGAGACGGCGGTGCCGGTAAAGGTAGAGGACATCTCTGTTGCCGCCGTTGAACCGAGAGGGAACGGCAAACTGGAGAGGGAGAAGTGGACGGAAGCAGTGACGCCGGGAAGGGCGCTGCCACCGCGTCACCACCCAGCTGCGGCGTCCCGAGCTGCTACTCTGCCGCCGTTGATGCCCGAGGAAGCCGTTGTTTCGTCACCGTCACTTGAGCCAGAACCGCCACTGCAACCACCGAGTTCTCACTCCGCCGTTGAGTCTCGTTCCACCGCTGGAGGATAGAGGTTGGAGGAGGAGGTTGAAGGGAGATATAAAGAGGGGAAAAAAGGGAAAAGAGGGAAGGGAGGTTGTTGAAATGAATTTAAAAAATAGGGATTCTAATTAGTAGTTTATTTATATAGGGATATTTATGTCATTTTATACATAAATAAAACCTTAATAATCTTTTTTATTAAAAAAAAGGTTTGAGATCATCCAGATTTTCGGCCCAAACCTTTGTGATCAAAACACCACTTATTCCAAATAAAATTAAAACTTATTTAAAATATTAGGAATAAAATTAAAATAAATTAAATGTTATTGATATTTTTGAAATTTTTCAAAAACGTTAAGGCAAAAAATAGACTTTACCCTTAAATATAACAAGAACATAAAAATTAACTAAAACAAGTGTACCAACGGATGTATATAAATTAATGAGTACACAAAAATTAACAAGTATAATTGGATGTAAATTATGTAGCATTTGGTAAAGAGGATTGAGACTGAGGGACTGAGACTCAGTATTGTGTTTGTTGGATGGGACTGGAACTAAAATTTCAGTCTCAGTCTCCAAAATTTCAGTATTTTTAGTACCTCCAGATAGTGGGGACTGGGAGACTGGAGATTGAGATTGAAACTTTGATAACTTTCCTTTCCAACCATACCCTCATATAATTTATCAATTTCCAAGTTTAGTCATTCTAAAAACATTGTGCCTAGGTACCGTCGTCCTGCCATGAATTTTTCCTCAACTGGATACCATCCCAGTTGAAGAGGAGAGGCTCGTGGATGTTGTTGAAGACATTTAAGATGATATTATTGTTGCTGGAGCAGTTGATTTCAGGGTCAGGGAATTGGTTGTTGATGAGAATAGCTTGTTGTGGAACACCCAATTGAGAAATGGAACCATAAGTGACATTTCATGTGTAGTAGCCGTATGGATGGATCTTTAGCAATGACGGTTGCTACCAAGATGCATAACATCAACACGGACACAAGCTTGCGCACCATTGTTTCCATTAGCTTCTTCGTGTTTAATTATGATTGTAAGGAGAGAGGGAGAAATAAAGTATTAAGGGAAATCCACCATTTCTTCCGTACTTGGGTGCTTTATTATGTTGGAAAGTTTGGGTCTAAACACCACAATTTACTTACTTATGATCTGAAATTGTGGGAATCAAAGAACACAATGTTTTCGGAGAGAAGAGAAGGAGACCGAAATTGGGGCTATTGAATAGGAATAGGGTTTTGTGGAAATTTGGAGGTATTTAGGTAATTTAAAAGTTTTAAGCGTACCACTTTTTATTAAATCGAACATGATACTGAGACATATCTAAGTTTAGTCCATCCTAAACCAAACACAATACACAAATTAAATTTAATTTCAGTATCCCAGTCTCAGTCCCTTAGTCTTAGTCTCTCAATCTCAGTCTCTTTTCGAAACGCACCCTTAAAGTAATCTTCACTTGAAACCTCATAGTTGGGCAATCTCATAAACATCTTATTTGATCAACTTGATTATACAAATCGTGTTAGATCAATATTTTTGCGTATAATAATGAGTAAAAGGAAATTAACAAGTAAAAATGAGATTATTGACTAAGTATGACAATAGGATCACTTTAAGCAGTTCATAGATGTTTTATTTGACCAACTCACCTATATAAATTAGGTTAATTAATCTGGTAATTTAACCAAATTTTCAATTAGGTTCTTATAATTTTTTTACTTTCAATTGAATCTTTATATGATATTAAAATTTTCAATTGAGTCCCTGCAAGGACAAACAATGTCAAACAAACGTTAGTAATCAGTAAATTAATTGAAATACCTATAAATTAATCCCTTACAAATGTTAGGGTTTATACACAACACAACAGTATGAGCTTTTTTTTCTCTCATTTTTCTTTTCTTCCTCTCATTTTCTTTAACATTATTCTATGAAATTTATTCTTTTGAAATTTATCTACACTCATCAACTCAAGAAAAAAGAAGTAAATCTCATTTTACAATAGTTTCATATTAGAAGAGCGGCATATGATTTCTGAAAAAATTGATAAAATGTCACAACAAACAGTTAGTAACATGACCAATCACTTATATATGTTATCAAGTACATATTAAATAAACAAAAAATAGAGGGCCAAAAGATAAAAAGAAGGCGCAGTGAATTTTTCCATGGTCTTCTATTCAAACTTCAAAGAGAGGTGGGTGCAAGTGAGTGAGTGGTGTTTGAGTGAAGAATTCAAGTGTGTTTGGTCACTCATTGCTCGAATTGTTCATGTGTGGCAATATATTAAGGATCTCACTCTTTGGGGATATTGGATGTGTAAAGGACTTACACATTGAAAACACGATAACGATTGGGGTTTTACTTTGAATTTTTTTGTTTAGCTTTATTTTGAGATTTATTATTTTGTGTAATTTTGCTTCTGATGAACTAGGTCCTGAATACTGAGGAACTAATTCTAAGAACTATTAAAAAAAAGTGAAGAGGTAGGGGCAAATTTTTCCTTTTGATTTTGTTAATGTGATAGAGTTTGATAAGTTGAGGTATATTCTTTTAAAGAGAATATTCTATTAAATATAACGATTTTGTTATGATAGGAACCTAATTGAAAATTCTAATATAGTAAAGAGATTTAATTTTAAAAAAAATATAGGAATCAATTGAAAATATAATTCAATTATGGCGACTGACAGATTAATTGAACCTATATGCATGCTCGATGAAAATAACCAAAAAGTTTTACCAAACCCACCAAGTAATGCGTAACAATTTCAAATTTATTCATGTAATAAAATTGGGGGCATTTTGGTTAGCAATAATTATAGACAACCAAACATTTTTAACAACTAATTCCAACCAAGTTCAAAATCTCCACGCGCTCTTTTTGTGTTAGTTTTTGCAGCTTCTTCATCATCTTCTTCCTCCTCCTTCTCATCATTCTTCTTCTTCTTCTTCTCCGTCAACTCATGCTGCTTCTTTTGACGACGATGGCGACAGTGGCGGCGGCGACGACAACAAGGAGGAGGAGGAGGATCATAAATTCATAACATCATTGAAAGTGAAGAAGAATAGGAAAAAAAAGAAATATAACAAAGAGGAAGATGAGGAGGTGGAAGAGGAGGATTATGATGAGGGGGAATGCAGAGAAGAAGAAGAGGAAGAAGAAGAGGGAGAGGAGGAAGAAGAAAAAAAGAAAAGAAAATCCAGTTCTATTTTCATGAAAATCCGTTTTTGTTTAACAATAAATCTGTTTCTGTTTTTGTGAAAATTCAATTCAGTTTTTAAATGAAAATTCATTTATGTTTTTATTCAAAATCCATTTCTATTTTTCATGAAAATTCGTTTTTGTTTTTGTGAAAATCCAATTCAGTTTTTATATGAAAATCCGTTTGTGTTTTTTTTCAAAATCTGTTTCTGTTTTTCATGAAAATTTGTTTCTCTTTTCGTGAAAATTCAATTCAGTTTTTATATGAAAATCTATTTTTGTTTTTCTTCAAAATCCACTTCTGTTTTTCATGAAAATCTGTTTTTGTTTTATATGAAAATCTATTTTTATCTTTCATGAAAATATGTTTCATCAACAACAACAACAGCATCAACAATAACAACAACGTAACATTGGAGAAGGAGGAAGAAGAAGAGGATGACAAAGAGGAAGAAGAAGATACGATGATAACAATGGCGGCTGTAACGACGATGGTGGCGGCGACAGTGGCAGCACAATAACAGAGAAGAAGAAGAAGAAGAAGTTTGAATTTTGGGGAAAGTGAACGTGCGTACCAGTAGGTGAAAGTGGGGAAAAAAGACTTAGTTGGACTTGATTAGGATAAATGCTTGGATGTGTAGTGAAAAGTTTTTGTTAGCATTGGAAATTTTTGAAAACAATATTGCTAATTATTCTTAATAATAATGTCAATAAATTAAAAATGTATAACATTAATTAGATGAGAAATGTACCAAATATAAACAAAAATGTTAGGCAACCAAGTGATTTGTCCAACCAAGTCTAACCAAATTTCTCTGACACACGCGTTCTACCTTAAAAGGCGTGCGCTTTCTTAAGGTTTTCTCTCACCTCAAAAGGCGCACCGCTTTTTCAAACACGCTTCCTGAAACTGAACCGGATTTGTAAAAAAAATTATAATAATGGAGGAGGAGGAAAAAGATGAGAAAATAGAATAGGAAGAAGAGTTATATTTAGGGTTTAATGAAATGCAATTCATTGAAGAAGATGATGAATAAGAAAAAGAAAAGAGAACTACATTTCTTTTATTTGACAAATCCGGTTCAGTTTTTATAAGAAATCAAGATGAACAAGAAGAAGAAAAATAAATACGTTTCTTTTATTTGACAAATCTGGTTCAGTTTTATAAGAAATCCGGTTCAATTTTAATGTTTTTGTTGTTTTTATTATGTACTCAGATCTCTTTTTGGAGTTCGATGAATTCTGGTTTTCAAATAAATTTGGTTCTGTTTCTTATAAAAATTTGGTTCAATTTTTATACGCCCAGGCGCCAACATTGACGTCTAGGCGTGCTTCTGATTTTTATGAAAATCCGGTTCATTTTTTCATGAAAGACCGATTTAGTTTCTTATAAAAATCCGGTTTACTTTTTGGATGCCTAGGGACTTCTGATTTCTCATGAAAATCTGGTTCACTGTTTATAAAAAGCGGGTTCAGTTTCTTATAAAAATCCAGTTCAATTTTATAATGAAAATTCGGTTCTGTTTTTGTAATTAAATGCATTTCATTGAAGAAGATGATGAAGAACAAAAAAAGAAGAAATATATTTCTTTTATTAAAGAAATTCGGTTCTGTTTTTAAAATAAAATCGATTTTGTTTTCGTAATGAGATACATTCCATTGAAGAAGACGATGAAGAAGAAGAAAAGAGAATTACATTTTTTTTTAATAAATCCGGTTCAGTTTTTATAAGAAATCAGATTCTGCTTTTCTAATGAGATTTAATTTATTGAAGAAGATGATGAAGAAGAAGAAAAAAGAAATATTTTTTTTTATTTGACAAATCCGGTTCAGTTTCTATAAGAAATCCGATTCTATTTTTGTAATGAGATGCAATTTATTAAAGAAAATGATGAAGAAGAATAGAAGAAATTCGTTTCTTTTCTTCAGCAAATCCAGTTTTGATTCTATGTACTCAAATATACTCAGATATCCTTTTAGAGTTTCTGTTTTTATTTTTCAAATAAATCCGGTTCTGTTTTTCAATGAAATCTACTTTATTTTCTTTAAAAAATCCGGTTCGATTTAAAAGAAAAAACAAAAATCTATTTTTTTTTCTTCCAGAAATTCGGTTCTATTTTATATACAAATACGGTTCTCTTTTCTATGAAAATTTGGTTCTGTTTCAAGAAGAAGATCATCAACAATAGCAGGAGGTTGCAGAGAAGAGAGGGAAATCGTGTTTTTTTAGTGGGGAAGTGGACAGTTTTGTGTGTATTACACGCGGATGGTGAGAGTGGACAAAAGTGACTTAATTGAGACTTGGTTGCCAAATCACTTGAATGTATAGTATTATTGAAATATAAATGTCTTTAGTTCTAATGTTTTTAAGAAATCATATAAATGGTAAGTTTTAACGTGACGCTTTTCATGGAGTGATATTAATTAATGTTTTTTTTTTTCTCATTTAGTGATTATGATATTGCTTATCAATTATGCTACCAAATTCACACTATACAGTTCATAGGGAGCCAACTATATAGTTCATAGGGAGTCAATAAATCTATAAGAATTGAAGTCCAGAAGAAAAAAAATTTTTTTTTGTTGCCCCTTACTAATTGACTCCCTAATTAGATTGTTAGTAATTGGCTTGTTAATTGATATGAGAACATTAATTAGATGAAAAAAAAATCAAGAAATTATATGATGATTTTTTTTATATATAAAATAAAGAAGTTGCTTGTTACGATATATAGACTAATTAATATGTATCGATACTTTAATATTTATAAACCAATAAATATTTAACAAGTATTATGTACTTATCCACATCAACATTTATTTATTTATTTATTTTTAAAAGATTATTATATTATTGTTTATACCAAAATATCCTTTTAAAAAGTAAATTTATCATTTTATTATTTTTGTTAAAAGGCTAAATAATCTTTTTGTATGACAAAAATATTTTTTACAATTGAAAAAAATATAAAAAAACAAATAAGATTAACATAATAATAATAGTAAAATCAAAATTATCGCTCATCCTCTCCTCTCTTTGCCCCTTCAAAGCCATCACGCATCCCCTCCTTTGTATCAAGGGCACAACCATTATCAAGAACCCTCGTGCAAATATCATAGATGACTTCATTATCCAAGAGCACAATCACATCAGTGTGCCCAAGGAGAGAATGAGTTGTTAGAACACTGTTATATGACTCCACAAAAGCCATTGAAACATGAAATCAGAAACTAGAAAGGGGCAAACAACTCTATTAATTTCAGGCAGTGTTAATTCGGCAAAAGCAAACACCAAAAAGTAATTAGGGAATATAAAACATGCACGTAACGTTCAATTGGAATCAATCAATCACTTTCAATATCGTTAATTCTCAACGACAAGCAACTTATCAGTAAAAAATTCTTGAACCCGAAAGCTTCAACTTATACCTGAGGGGAAGGGTAGATGGTGAAGCCGAGCTTGGACTCCTTGCCGTAATCGACAAAGAGACGTTCAAGCAGGAGGTCAAGCAGAGGTTCAGCCGAGGCCGGAGCCGTTACCGCCGCCGGTGTCGTTGAAAACAAGGAATCCCTGGAGGCCCGTGCAGTTGTCGGTGAGCTTGCGAACGCGTCAAGGCAGAGGACAACGATCTTCTTGTCGACAATGATGTAGTGTCCCCTAGCGAAGTTGTTAGCGGAATCTTCCTTGCCGGAGATAAGCTGCTCCGGGTGGAAGATCTGGTGGTAGGTTCCAGCTCTGACCCCGTCGATGACAGTTGGCTCCGATCGACGAAGACAGCACGGGGAACGTGCTTGCTGGATCCTGTCTCGCTGAAGAAAGTGTTGAATGCATCATGCGACACTCCAGCAATCATGGAAGGTGTTCTTTCGGTATCTTCAAAAATCAGCTCATTGCGGGCCTTCCAAATGGACCAGATAAGTGCTGTAGCCAATTCTAATTTCTTTTGTCCATTGATGCCATTTTTGAAGATGCTTAGCAGTTCAAGCCACCATTTCCATGGTTCTGCAATCAAAGGGGGTAATGGGAGTTCAGCTAGTTTCCAGGCAACAATTGACTCTGGGCATCCCCATATGCTATTTGATTTTTATTTTTTTAATTGTAAAGGGATATTCGTGTCATACAAATAAAAAGGAGCATTTAGTCTTTTAACCAAAAGATAAATTTGTCATTAATAAGGATATTTTAGTATAAATAACTATAAAAAAAATTTTAAAAATAAATTAAAAAATAAATGTTGACATGAATAAATACATTATACGTGTCAAATTTTTATTGGTTTATAAATGTTAAAGTATTAATACGTATTAATTAGCATATATATCGTAGCAAGAACTAATAAAAAAAGACTCCTAAGAAGGTTGGGACAAATCCTATCTAAATTAGAAAGTAACTACCCATGATTTTAGCTTTTATGCGCGAAGGATGAAATTTCTGGCAACGGTTTTTGCCATTTGCATCAACAATTGTATTTATAGTTTTCTAATTGGACTCTATAAATTGAGTATTATTGATGTTGAGGGGATAAATTGTGCTCTATGTGGTCTGGAGGTAGAAACTGTATATCATTTATTTTTTGGGTGTCAAGTGGCCTGGAGGGCTTGGATCGATGCAGTGTCTTTCTGGGGTATCGAATGGGTATGGCCTGGTAGTTGTAAAGGCTGTTTTTGAGGCTTGGGTGGAAATGGAAGTTGACAAAGATAAGAGGGGGCTATGGATAATATCGTTCTTTTCTATTGTATGGTGCTTGTGGACTATAGAAACGCTAAGATCTTTAAGAATATTAATGTGGATCAAAAGGGGTGGTGCATGAAGCTACGAGGTTAGCGCTTGTATGGGAAAAAGAATGGAAACAAAGATGTCTGCAAAGGAGGATCAACATGGGTTAAGCTGATGTAAGGAATTGCTTTGCTCTTGGCGGATGAGTGATTGGTAGTTTTTGATGAATTTAGAGCATATGGGTAAGGGTCTTGGAAAATGCTTATAGTTTTGATTTTCTTTTGTTTGATCTTGGACTGTTTTGATGTGTTGGTTTTTTGTGATTGTACTGTTTGAACTTAAAATTTAATTATCAAAAAAAAAAAATTGGACTTTACTTTTTCTTGGTAAAAGTTTATGAATTTTAGTAATAAATCATTGTTAATTAGGTACCATAGAAAAGTTGGGACGCTAAGAAAACATTAATATTATCAGTTTTACAAATCACCTCTTTATGATCATTGTTCCAAGCTATGTGAAAAAATACTCCAAGAAAAAAGAAAAAGACTGCAATTGATAAGTAAGGGTTAAACAATTCATATTCAAATTATTTTGTTTAAATTTATTTGATGAGTTTTCCAAAACTAACATTTTGATATTTATTTAATTTCCAGAGTAATAGGACTTTTAACTAGGAAGAAAATTTAAAAGTCTCTTATAAATTTGGCAATCATGTATTTTGTTTATTGTGTTAGAACTTGATGAGTTATAATGAATTCAAAGAGTTCTGATAATTGACTAATTTTGAATTTCAAAATTTTTAAAAACTATGCTCTTTGTAAATTTGACCTAATGAGTTAAAGGAGAACTTAAGTTATGATGCTCGCTATAAAAAAAAATTCCAAGGCAGATGGTTGAATACATGTGTACAAAATGTATCTTCAAGGATTTGGGACTCCCGGAATAACCGAATGTGCCAAGACGGAAGGCTGGAGGTTTATGTGAAAATGTGAGAATGCATTAGCAAAGTTTCGCCAAATAAGGATTTGGGAATTCTCCTCATGCGACTAATGGGGTACGATTTAGAAAAATGTACCTGAGGGAAGAGCTGATCTCCCCTTTATATACCCGTTGTGATCCCTATTGTTTAGGGAAATAAATTTGTACAAGATCGATTCAGATATAATCTTATCTTTGTGTAGATTTGATAGATAAGATTGTGGGCCGTTTCTAGATCCGCAAGGGACTGGGCCGTTGCGAAGGGGTTTAGAGTGGATATGGGCCTCTCAGTGTCCAATATCCGGAACAGTTGCCCCGAACATGGGAAGATCGATTTTCCGGGCTTTTCGAGTTGTTTGGATTGCCCCGAGCTTCATGCTTTTGTTGTTAAGCCGGATTGCCGCGGAACATCATTTCGTCGTATGGTCGCTCCTTGAAGGGCTTTCAAACTTTCTAGAGTTTCAGACGGTTCGACAGCTGAGGTGATTTGATGGCTGACGTTCTCATTTCTGGGGATGTGGGAGAGAGAGTGGGTGCGTGACTTTCGGGTTTTGTGCTTAATGATGGGATTTTAATGGCAATGTGTATTTTCGTTTTTATCCCTCGGTTTAAAGAGGATTGTGAATGAGGGAAAGGTTTCTCCTCCTTTTACCCCTCATTATTTTGAATTAATATCGAGGGGGGAAGGGGTTAGGGGTGTTCAAATCCAAACTAATCCAAATTAAACCCCAGATCCAATCCAATCCAAACCAAAATCGATTAAAACTGCACTAGTTTAGATTTGATTGGATTTTGAATTTTACAAACCGCATGGATTGGATCAGATTTTGGATCTACTTCTCAAAATCAATGCAAATCGCATAATGTGATATAATAGTACTATTTTACTATTAAATTTAAAATTTTACTTACAATATCTTCAATGTTATACATTTTTATCTTATTATGTACTGTTATTATTTAGTGAACATTTTATAAATTTGAAATGAAATTTATCTATTTATTTATTTTAATCAATCTATAATTTTGCTTCTATTATTATGTTATTGTTGATTTTTTAAGATACCATTAAGATTTATTATGTTATTGTTGATTATTTAATATTCTAATGTTAAGACTTATTGTGTATTTTTAACTAATTTTTTTTAAATTTACAAAACCGCAAATTCAATCCAATCCAAACCACTTTAAATTGGATTGGATTGAATTGGATTGTCTAAAGAAAATTATCCAATCCAAACCGCACCGCAAGTAAAATTAGTGTTCGGATCGGATGAGTTTTTAACTCAAAACCGAACCAAACCGCACCGCGAACACCCCTAGAGGGGGTTAACTCTTGATCTCCTTTTCGTCTTCTTCCACTAAAATCTTTTTCCGCTCTGAGGATTTTCATTTATCCCTCTTATTTCGCAGAGTCTCCATTTCATTCCACTCCTCTTCTCCCAGGTTCTTCAGGTAACTTTCCTGTTTATCCCTTTGTTTGTTCATGTTTTTCTTTTTGATTCTTCTAGAGGTAGCTATGGGTTTATTTTGACTAGTTTGTGAGGATTGGGTAGTTCCGTCTGCCGCGTGAGCTAGTTTGGATAGTTCCGGCCACTGCGATTCTCAACAATTCCTTCCATTTTTTAGGGCCGAGGGGTACCATATTCAGCTACCGTTTCCAATTTTTTCTTTTGTCCTTTTTCGAGTTTTTAAAAAGAAGGGGCCTTACATGGTGTTCTTTTGCCCTTAAAATAGGTAAAGAGATGGCTGAAAATCCTCAAGGTGACCAAGAGACGGCGGAGGCGGTTTGGATACCGCGTGAATTGTCGTCTATCTATCGGTGGGTGACCAACGATGTGTTGGGCACGCCGTCGGCTTTAGATCAACAATACATCGACGAGTTGAAGCTCACTGTTTGTTTCTTAAACCTTGACCACCCAACCTTCCCCAACCGGCTCTGCGTGAATGAAGTAATGTTCACTGAGTTTGGGGTGCAGGTTCCCTTCACCGACTTTCAACAACGTCTCCTAAACCGGGCCTCTGTGGCTCCGTTGGAGCTTCACCCGAATGCGTGGTCATCAATTCGTTGTTTCGAATTGGTGACCGAAGAAAGGGTACATGTCAGTTAGGCCGGGCAAGAATCGGAAGATATTTGCCTTGTATGAAGATTCATTCCACGATTCCAAGGGTCATTATTTCAAAATTTTTCCGATCAGGAACCATCACCCTTTCTGGTTAAGTTTGGAGGGGGATGGTTGGTTCCCCCGTATTGATGTGACCAAGCTGGTTTTGAGATTGTCCAAATTACGTATCAGCGGCTTAAAGCTGATCAGCGGGATACGGCCGACATTCTCATCCACCTTTTCTCCAAGAATAACTTAGCTCCGAAGTTTCTTTTGGGTAATTCGGAGGAGGCTCGGAGGGTCATTTGTAACTTCTGAGTATCTCTGTTGTTTTATGGAATTTTCATTTTTGCTTGTTATTTTCCTGTTTTTGCTTTTTAGTGGAAATGGCCGGGAATGACGTAACCCTTGCTCGTCTTCATAATCTTCTCCGCCCACCTCCAGCTCGAGTTGTCCCTACCACGTTAGGTCCTTCATCTGCCGGCCGGGCTGTATCCCCACCGATAATTCATGCGACCGAGACTCGGGTTGTTCTTGAAGGGGGAGTTCTAGTGAAGTCGGCAGTGCTTCAGATCAGCTAGTTGATGCCTCTTCCCCTATCCGAGAAGAGGAGCCGCTTCCTCCTCCGACCTCCCCGAAGAAGCGTGCTGACGCGTCCTCCAAGGCCGGTCTAGAATCCCTTTAATTTTCAAAACAGGAATTCGTTGTAGATAGTTCCAAACCAACTATGGGAGTCGAGTCAAGATTTAAAAAAAATGTGTCACAAAGCTTGCAACAAGTTAAAAATACCGAGTATTGAAGTCGGGTCATTCTCCCTAGGAATTGAAATATTGTGGTTCGCGAATGGTTGTGAAAATATCGGGGTTGTAATGGTTGAGTATTGGTAACGAGAGCAAAATAAGAAATAGATAGAACTGATGATAATAAAGGGTGTCTGGTCTTGAGTTGAAGTATAATGTGTTCCTATGATCACCACTAATCCCAATTATGAATGGTTGTCACGTAAAACACAAAGTCCACTCTGTCAAACGGTTGAATGGGTGGAATTAACCATGTTCCGAAAGTCCTAGGCATACACAATAACATAGATCATTGGTATTCAGCGAACTCAAATAACCCATCAAGTTCGCGTCATTAAGGTTCTCCCGTTATTGGCAGGGGCGTAGCGTTAACGGAACAGTTTTAACCCGGGCCTTAACCCATTCTTAGCCTTAGGGATTAGTGGCTAAGATCATCCACACTTCAACCCATGACCAAGACACAAGAACACTACTCCATAGTTATAAGAAACAAAACATCAAACACTTGGTGGGCATAATAAATAGACATGGTAAATAGCAAGAGAAATAGCAAATCAAGATGATCAATGGAGTAAATAAGCAAGATAATCAACAAGTATCACTAATATACCAAGAAAATAGCAATATATCATAACAAGAAATAAATTTCACCAAGATGAAAATAAGAACACAAGAACATAAAAGCTAGAATTGAGAAATAGAGAAATAGATGAAAGAAACAAGTGTAGATCGCATTAATTAAACAAGAGTAACAATTAACAAGCATTCAAACATGAATTAAATTAAAGAGTTTGGCTAGTGAGGGCTGGAAATTGGAAGAAAAAATGAAGAACACTACGAACTAGAAGAGAGAAAATGATAGAGATGGAAAACTCTCACAAATTCCTCAAAAACTATCTAAACTATGAATTAATCCTAATAGGTAGTGTGTGGTGCTTGGTCTCCCTTGTGCTTCAATTGTTCTCCCTTTATATAGATTGAATTTGGGCTCCATGGAGACTTGACCTTGGCCCAAAAACTTAAAATTTCAATCAATTTAGGTGTTTTTGGTGCTTAAACTGCGTGTACAACATTAAAAGCTGCGCAAGCAATATTTGCTGTCTGCAAAAGCTGCTTGCGCAACCTTATAAGCTGCATGTACAACTTCTGCTAGCAGCAATATTGCGTGTGCAACATTGCAAAGCTGCGTGGGCAGCTTTGGCTAACAACAAAGCTGCGTGGGTAACTTTGTGAGTTGCTTGTGTAACTTTGCTAGCAACTTCACTAGCAACTTCTTCTATCTTTAGCTTTTCTTCATGAATCATTTGCTTATAATGCCTTCTTTAGCCTTTCCCATGCATTTCTCAATCCCTAAAAAAAAACTAAAATACACTAGCAAACATATCAAGGTACCAAAAGGGATGGGGTTCTACCAATTTCACTCAATTCTAAGGCTAATTTAGCATGTTTATTACAGTTAGAACAAATATAGCAAAGGTTCACAAACATGTTACTCACAAGCAATTATGTGGTTTTAGATTGACAAACTCATCAAATATAACACATATTTTTATCATGAAATATGGGTTCATCAACTACCCCACACTTAGAAATTAGCATGTCCTCATGCTCAAGTGAATAAAACCAAAAGGTGAATGAAATTCCTTAATCTTTACAAAACAAATTCGAGAATCATAGAAGAGAGAACTGCACAAGGATCAATCTTATGGATGACATCACATTCAAAGAGAGATTAAATAATCATGCGCAAGAGTATCCGCAAGAGTATGGGCAAAAGTACTACAACAAATAATACCCCCAAAAACAGTTAAGTTCAAAAGGATTTAAACTTGTCTTATACCATAAGGAATGTTCTTAATCATAGAATTGAGCTTAATAACCCTTACCAGATGTGTATACAAGTGTCTAGGGTTGAAAACTCTCAATTCCTTTCTAATCTTACTTTTCACAAATTAATCTTCATCTAATCAATCAACATCAAATGTATATGTGTGTGCAACATCAAGAGGGTTTTTCATGGTTGTAATAGGGTCAAGGGGAAAGTAGGAATTCATATTTGGTTAAGTGAGATTGAAAACTCAAATCTTTGATTAACAAAGGATGCACCTAGCTCTCTCTTTTCTTCACTCTATCCCAATGTTTCTCAACCTTAAGACTCACAATGCAATTTGAAGATACATGTGATGCATTTTTTTTTCTATAATGAATGATTATGGCATATGTACTTGCTTATTTGGTAGCTTTTGTTTTTCTAATTTAAAGTGACGAAAGACTTTTATTTCTTTACTTTCTATTTATTTTCTTTTCAATTTTTTTTCTTTTTCAAATATATTTTCTTATCACTTTTCTCTTTTCTTGATAGCTTGTGCAAGTGTAAATGCCTATGACATACATATTTTTATGCATACATGTACTTCCAAATGCTTTAAGATATTTCTCCTTTTTCAATTTGAAAACACATTTTTCACCCACTCACTATGTTCTATCTTCCTTAATTCCCTTTCTTTTCTTCTCTCATAAAGAAATGCATAACCACTAAATCCAAGATTAATCAAATATCAAGTAAGGACAATCATGGTTTTGCACTTTCAAAGCTTGTAATGAGCTAAATTTGAATAAAAGGTATCAAGGCTCAAAGTTGGCTTCAAAGGTGATTTTCAAGGTTTAGGCCATTTGGTAAGTGGGCTTTTGAAAACAAAGGCCTCAATCATATGAATGTACACAATATAAACAATAATGGACATATATAATCAATTAATTCATGAATTGCAATCATAGAAAAGGAAGTAACACACAAGAAGGAAATAGTGGTTCATTGGAATGCGGAACCACTTTGTTTAAGGCTCAAATCCTCTCTATGTTGAGTGTTTTTTCACTCTATTCTATGATTAGAAATTTTTCATATCAGGTGTAAAGATCAAGTTTCAAAAGATTTTCAAAGAAATTTTTCATGGTGGGGTCCCAAAAGGACACACAATTAGAAATCATGTTTGCATATGCATGATTATACGAACTCAACAGCATCTTTCATCATGTTCAACCAGTAGTATCCGGCTCTGATTAGTTTCCTAGCCAACGTCTTCTCTTCGATGTGATGACCGCAACAACCTTCATGGACTTCCCTCAAGGTATAGTAAGCATGTGTTGGATTTAGGCATTTCAGCAGTGGTAGGTCTATACCCCTTTTGTATAATTGTCCTGAGATCACCACGAACTTGGCGGCTTCCCTTCGTATCTGTTTGGCTTCTCCAAGGTCGCTCGGGAGGTTTCCTTTTTCGAGGAAATTTTGGATTAGAGTTATCCAAATCGTAACATTGGATATCGGGAAACAGTCTACCTCCGAAGCGGATATCGATGGTTCTCTCATTGTCCCTTGGAGTAAAGACCGATCCCGGCTTGGTGCTGGCGAGCTTGGATAGAAGGTCGGCTCTAGCGTTTCGTTCCCTCGGGACGTGAACTATCTCTACCTTGTCAAAAGTTTCAAACATTCTTTTTACTTTGGCCAAATACTTTTGGAGGATGGAATCCTTTGCTTGGTAGGTTCTGTTTACCTAAAAACTTACTACCTGGGAATCGGTACAGATCTCGAGTTTCTTTGCACCGAGCTCTTGGTCTAGGGCCAACCCGGCTAATAACGCTTCGTACTTTGGTTATTGGAAATTGGGAATTCATACATTATAGATTGCTCTATCATGACTCCCTGCGGGTTCTCTAGGATGACTCCCGCTCCTCCTGAGCTCTGTGTGGAAGATCCATCTACATCGAGCTTCCATCCTCTATCTTCTCTCTCTGCTGTTTCGAGCATGGCCATCTCCGCCAGGAAGTTAGACATTGCCGGAGCCTTGATAGCCGTCCTGGGCCGTAATTGAATGTCGAATTGAGATACTTCGGTGGCCCAATTAAGCATCCTACCTACGAGGTCCGATTTCTGTAGGATACTCCGGATGGCTTGGTCCGTTCGTACAACTATGGTGTGGCTCTGTAAGTATTATCTCAGGCGCCTAGCTGTGACAAGGAGGGCAAATGCTAGCTTTTCTATCTTGATATATCTTAATTTGACCACGTGTAGTACTCGGCTTATGAAATATACAGGCATTTGGTTGCCCGACTCATCTTCCCTCACTAAGGCCGCTACAATGGATTCGTCGGTAATGAAAAAGTAGAGGTATAAAGGCTCTCCAATTATGGGTTTGGAGAGTATGGGAGGCTCGACGAGTAGTAACTTGAATTTTGCGAAGGCCTCTTCGCATTCCAAAGTTCATTCGAAATCAATTCTTTCTTAATTGATTTGAAAAAGGGTAGGGCATTTCTAACCATAGTTGTAAGAACTGGCTCGGACCAGAAAATCGGACCCTTCACCGGTTCGAGCAAGCTAAAGGATTGGAGATGCATCAGAACCAAAGTGACTCGTCGCCGTCCTTTCTTTATCTACCTCGTCGTCGTGCTTCCGGCTGCTCCTGTCTCTTCCTTCTTTGTCGTCCTTGTTTGCATTCCAAGGCTAGGAGTTATTCAGAGATCAACTACAACTTCGATTTTCCTTCCAAAGTTTTTTCAAAGGTACGACTTTATTCAATTTTGTTCAGTTTCAGAGAGTTCTTTGGTTTCCTCTTCAAGCCTGGCAGTTTGATTTTTGAGCACTGGAATCTTGTCTTTGCCCTTAAAATGATTTTGTATGATAATAGGAAAAGTTTCATCTTGTCTTTGAAAGAAATTGATTTTCAAAAAAACAACTTGTGATGTTTGACAACTTCACATTGATTTCATTTTTTTATAGTTCAAGTTGGAGTACATCGAGTACATCATAACAAAACATAAACACAACAGAACCTCAACTACACCAAAGAAAATTAAAATAAAGAAACTCTAAAACAAAACATTGATTTCATTTTGATTAACCATGTTATCATCAGTTTAAACTAGGATTTCAATCATCCACTTTGTAGTCTTTTTTTCTTCCCATAATAATTTTGGTTTCTCAATTGGAGTCAGTGAGGAAGGTTAATGAGGAATTTTTGGAGATTTTGTTCACTAGAGTATTGTTAATGCTTATTATTGTGGCTTTTGCTTGCTTATTTGTTGGAGATTTTGTTCAATGGATTATTTTGATTATTGGATATTGATTATTATTGTTCATTGTATGGCTGGATTACTTATGATGTTATTAACTGAATTTTTTTTTTAGATTTTATGTATTTGAGATCGGTCCAATGGTTAGACCAATGACCCAACGGTTGAACCTCTAATCCATTGACTTCGTAGCCTCACTGGTTTGATGACCGGTTCGGTTCTTACAACTATGTTTTTAGCTAACGCTCCGAGGAAACGGGATAGCGCCGTTAGCTTGCCATTTAGTCTTTGGGTTATCATGAATCCCAAGAATTTGCCAGCCTCCATCCCGAAGGCACATTTCAAGGGGTTAAGGCGCATTCTGTATCCCCGTAGGGAATCGAAGACCTCTCTAAGATCGGAGAGTAGATCCGTTGTGTCTTCCATTTTTACCAACATGTCATCAATGTATACTTCGATCTTGCGACCGATCAGGTCTTTAATGAACAACACATTATTATACTGCAATTCGAAAAAATTTAAGCGGAATTGAATCTCAAAATGACCTTCGAAATTTGACTTTGTCCTCAAAACGACCACGGAAATTTTACTTAACTCAATTGAGTACCCCAAATTATCAAATATAACTCAAGTTTGCCCCTAGAACGATCTCGTAAACGAAAAACTAAGTTGGCATGTTAAGTTACCACATTTCACAGAACGACGTCATTTCAGTATGAAGAAGAGAAGAGAAAATATTCTTTTTTGTTGAGGACGTTGTTTTCACTGCCCACTTAATCACCATTATTATGCCACTTGCGCCTCGCCTTTCGAATCACACTCCATGTTTACAGTACATTTCTCAGCGACTTAGCGTATAATACGCTTAACTGGGACACCGTTTTGCTGTTTGTTGAATTGGTCTCCATAGTAGGGTCTTTGTCGGACTATTTCACACTGACTTGTGCTGTAAAGGTGTGTCTCGGGGCATGGAGGTTGAATTAAGGGAAACAATTCACACAGTTGCATTGAAGTTGGAATTATGCTCTGATTTGTTTGTGGGGAATGCGCCTATTACATTTAAAATTGGTTAGTGGAATTTGATTATGCTTGTGTGCTTGGAGAATGGGCTTTTTACTGATAATTTGTGGTCTGTTTAGGGGGCTGTTGTTGGATGGTGCTTTAAAATAAAAAGATAGTTTAATTTTTTACTAAAAAAAATTTAAAAAATACCATTATTTTTAGCAAAAAAACCTTTTAATTTTTTTAGTGGCTAAATTCAATTTTCAGGTTAGATCAGAGAAAATATAAAAAAATGTTATTTTTTTGAAAAAAAATTAAAAAGATAAAGGAGCAAACGACCGAATTTGGACAGATAAATGGATTGGTTCAACGAATTTGACCCATTTTGACAACCGTATTTAATTAGAGAAGAAGCATGAATTGATTAATATCTTTCTGTGTTGCAACACTTTATGTGTAGAATTATAAACAAAAGAGACACAAATTTTTTTTTTCTATTTTAAAATATTCTTTGTAATAAAATTTTGTGTCGTTTATAGTTCAATAAAGAACTTATCTACTTTCTTTTTTTGTGCATGCTATGATGAAGAGAACTTATCTACTTTCTTTTTTTGTGCATGCTATGATGAAGAGGGATAATGATGAAGAGAAGAATTTTTCTTTAATAAATGGTTGAGATCTATCATGTGAAAAATTTTATTTTATTTTTATTAAATTTTAAAGTAAAACTAATATCTACTCTTCATCTTAAGTATACTAACACCTCTTCATCATAGAATTGTCATTCTTTTTTAGATTCACATCTATTGTAATTTTTTATATTTATAATTACCATTTGAGTGGTTTCTTAAATGAAAGTTTTCTTTTTTAAAAAGGTAATTATTCCGTTGGTTTTTATAGTTTCACTAAATTTTTAGTTAAATTCTTATATCTTTTTATTTCTTTTAATTAAGTCCTTACACCATATCAAATTTTATAATAAATCCCTTATTATGATAAAAATGTTAAATATAATAAAATATTTTTTCACATAAAAGGAATATCTATTTTTAAGGCATAAATTTTAGGGCAAATGACCTAAACAAATCAAATGAGAGAAATAATGATTAAAATCCCCTAAAAGAACAAAATGATCGAATTGTCCTTTTTCTCAGTCTATGTAATACGTTGCAGGGTGTGGGGTATCAAATTTTACACATAATACCCTGCACCCTGCCACGGATTATGTGTAAACATAGACACACATAATACGCTGCAGGGTGGCATGTATTATGTGAAAATTTCGTAATACATTTCAGGGTCCCACGTATTATGTGCATATCTAGAATCCGTGGGACCCTGTTGGGTATTAGGGTTCAGGTTGGGTATAAATATAGGTAGTGATAGTCATTTGTGTTGTTAGAGTGTGTAGGAAGTGATGGATGGGGCTA
>JASCZI010000144.1:9863-21633 GCA_036250425.1 Stylosanthes scabra
TTGTGGCGTTTGCTATGATAAATAAATGCTCTGTGATCTTATTTCCGTGCAATAAAAATGAGTGCTGATGTTAGTGTTTTACAATAAAAGTGTGGCAAGAAAATGCAACCCTATGCTTGAACCGATTAACCTAAAAGTTAACAGGACTAAAGTTCACAATATAGAATAAAATAATATATTTTAGAGTAAACTATACTTTTTCTCTCAAGAAGTTTTGAAAAAATTTAAAAATAATATTTAGTCTTTAATTTGATTTTTTTCAATTTTACTCCTAACTTTTATGAATAATTTTAAATTTACATTTATTGTCAATTTTTTATAACCAATAAAAAAAGTTTTGGAAGTCAATATTAGAGAGACAACATGGAGTCAATATCATTTTTTCTTATTTTCTCTCTTCCCTTTTATCACCTACTATTTTCCTAATTACACTTATTGGCTCTCTATTAATCCCCTAACGGTTGGTTCCCTAGCATTACTCTAACCAATATATGATCAAGATTTTTTTAAAATTTTTTATCCTTTTTATATACCATTCACCACCTCCAACACCTATTAAATACGGAGATTTAATGAGCTTTTGTAGAGGTTACAACGGTGGCATCAGCACCGAGTTGAGCGGACGAAAGAGATGATGATTAACGGTGACATTAGTGCTAAAATTACACATAACGGCTTGTTTTGATAAAACGGCTCCAATCTACCTACCATATAACGTTCAAATGTTTTGGGATGGTTATAAATAGGTGTGTTGATGCCTCATTTCTTACACAACATCAATTCTAAGTATTCTTGAACTTATGCTTTAATTTCTATATAATTTCAAACTGATTTTTATACATATTTAATAGATAATCAAAGTTTGGTTCATAGAGCTTCATTTGTATTATATTCATCTACTCTTTTTAGAGAGTTTTCATTCCTTCTAGAATTTTTTTTGTATCTTGTTTGTTTGGATGATTTGGAATGTGATTCTCTAAGAGTGTGAGACTTGATAAACACTATAGTCGGTGAGGATACCAAGATAAACACTCAAGAGAAAATCTTAAAGTAGGAATATTTCGAGTGGAGTGGGTTAGTCATTGGTGATCAAATTATCATGAGATATTCAATTCAAATGCTCGTTATTGTAATGGTTTATCAAGCACCTTGAAGCTTAATGGTATAGTGAAAATCTCAATTGTGATTGAGAAGAGTGGATGTACACAAAGAGCTAGATTGTGCCGATTACTTTATTTGTTTGTGGTATCTCTCTAAACTTAAATTCTTTTATATTCTTGTTATTTATATTTTAACAAATGTTTTAGAAAGTACAAGCTCTTTTTAAGTACTACAGAATTGATTTAAGACCTTAAAAAAATATTAATACATACAAATCATTTAAATTGTTTAATTGCAAGTTTTATTATATATTAATAAAAGTTTATTATTATTGTATAAATACTCAATTTACTCCTGATGAATATTCGTAGTTATTTACTAACCATTTATGTTTTGAAGTTAGCACAGGGTTTTTGGATAGTACCGGGTAAACAATAATAAAACTTTCAAAAAAAATGTTAGCTCAACAGTAACAAAATTCTTCCTCAATTTTGCTGATAGTGATTGACTCAACTTGGAGTAGAACACACTGGTAGAGAAATTGAATGAAAATAAGTAAAATAGTAAATATGTAGCTTTTTATTTATTAAATAAAAAATATGATATTTTGCAATAATCAAACTGAACATTAAATCGATGAGTAGCTCATTTAATAGTTAATCAATGTCGAATCATAGTTGGATCAATTTACTTAAATGTATAATACAATTATGAAAAATAAAATATAAATTTTCAAATATTTAATTTTAATGATTTATATAACCATAGATACCAAAAAAAAATTTATATAACAATAAATTTTAAAATTATTCAATTCATATAATAATTTGTTTATATTTCATCGTTAAAATTCAAACTTGTAACTTCTATTTTTAAAAATTAATAAATTTAATTTTTTTCAAATAAAAAAATCAATTCTCTTTTAAAATTTGTACCAATTTAGCTGCTGATTCAATCGATTTTTTCATCATCAGTTCTGTACCCACATGTATTCCTTTTAACAAAATCGAACTAATCATAGTATTGGTTTTCAGATAATAACTCAAATGATAAATTAGAGATAGTTAATACGACAAGTGGTTGAAGACTTTTTTTGGTGACTAAGAAATCAAAAAGAAAACAAGCAAACTAAGCTACAAGATCCGATGAACCAAGATCAAAACATCATTCGAAGGAGTACTCCACTCGTAGTACGCAAGCTGAGAAGACGATGCACTTCGAGCCTAAGAAATCCGCTACAGAGTTAGTCGATCGCTGAATAAGCAATAGCTGTATAGACCAATGACGCAGAAGAAGTTTTTTGATCTTCAAAACCAAATCTCGATGATCACACCAATAAAGAATGTCCTGATGAATTAAGATGTATGTCCTATAGCAGTCTGTTTCACAAAGAGCATTTGTGAAGCCAGATTCCCAGATCAAACACTTAAAAGTAGCTTTAAGACTAGCCTAGCGGGAAGGGGCGGATTCAGAAAAAAAAAATCATTTTTGCATTGGTTTTGATATTTCCTACTACTTTTTGTCAGACTGCTACTGTTTTTCTTTTTTTTCTTTTTCTTTTTCTTTTTAATTATTAATTTTGGTGGTTTTACTACATTCCAACAACCCTTATTTACCTTAAAAAAACGAACTTATTTAGTTTTATTTAAAATATCATAAAATATTTTTCAGTAGCCAAACCTTAAATATAAGGTTTTGGATAACAAACTAAAATATTTTAATATTTTGACTAATAATAATAATAATTATTATTATTACTACTACTACATTATGTATAGACCCATTTAGTAAACACAAAATTGACATCCGTATAAAAATTCGACAACTACTTGATGTGTTAACTACTTGCACTTTTTGTGGATATGAAAATATATATTTAATCTATGAAAATCATATTTTTATACGGTATCTGATAAAAGAGTGCGTGAATATTATTCTTATTATTATGAAAAAAGGATGGATAATTTTTTTCAATATCAAATAGTAATTACAAATGTTCAAAAATATCCACATACATCCAATTTTTTTTGAGAATCTAGCAAGCATGAACACTTTGAATTGGCGTGTCCGCGTGTCGAACACTTTTTGGCACGTATGTCTATCGGGTCCATTCATATACTTTAAAAAATAAAAAATATTTCTTTAGATATATTTGATACTCTAAAATATTATTATGTATCCGTATATCCAACTTTATTCTTAATTTATAGTTTAAAAATATTATATATTAATATTTTTTAAAATTAAAAATTATCTTAAATATTTTATATAATTAAAAAATACATTAAAAATATTAATTTAAAGTTTAATATAAATAAAATGTCAAGATATTTTTGAAATTTTTTTAAAGTTGAGTTAAATAATATATATTTATATAAAAATATAATAATTAACTTAATATATAAATAATATTTTTTATATAAAAATACCACCAAATTACTCATCCATATATAATATATATTTAAATAAAAATATATATTTAAAATAAATTAAATAATAAATATTATATTATATAGTATATATAATGAATAATGTAATAACTAAACTTTAGTGTGTTTATAATATTTTTATCAATGTAATACTATTTTTTGTGTACACATGACAAGATAGAAATAAAATTATGAATCAATAATGTATAAAATATTAGATTATTAGCAAATTACTGCTCTATAATTTTTTTAACGTGAAAAGAAGTTATTATTAAAATAAAGAATTAATCTGTACCACTTTATATCTTTATACTTCTATTACTTTTTTTTTTATTTTGATTTGTATTGAGATACATTATTTTTGTGCTATATATAATTGTTTTTTTGCTATCGTATATTATATTGATGTGTTTTGTGAATTTTTTGTGCTAACGTTTATATTTTTATTGTTGTAAATAAAATATATGAAATATATAATGGTATATATAACATTACCGTGAAATAAAAAAAATAATTTGGCGCACATTCCAGTTTCCAAGAAAAAAAATTTCACGTACACATTAGATTGATTTGTCCACAGTACTCTTATAACCAATCAACCACATATATCTTAGCTCTTCATATTCTTCGTTAATACACCTCTTGGGCTCTTCACAAGAGAACTCACCTTAATGGATTTGGATACACACGAGTATGTCATTGACGCGCGCGATATATAATGCTATGGTGTAAAACGGTAATATTATATATATATTTATTTTTATCTATTAAATTTAATTAAATTATTTACTTTTATATTAAATAAAAGATTATTTTGGTGTTAAATAATACAAAAAATAATATCAAAATAAATTTTTTTTTGACATTAAAATAATTTTTTTATTTGTCATAAAATAAATAACTTGATTAGATTTAATTGGATAAAATAGGTGTATATCTATAATTATTGTTTAAGAAATATTATTAAAAATTAAAATAATATTCTTTTATAATTTTTTAAAAAAATTTTAATAAAAAATTACCTTAGATTATCGTCCCTTTCTTCTTACAACACGCATGATTTTTCTCTCCCTTTTCTTTGTGTAACAATGAGACCAGTTGATGAGCGTAATGATGAGTGTTTCTCTAGCAGTGCTAGCCATCTCAGCTGGGATGTTTCTTCAGTTGATGCAATTCAAGGATTCAATTGAGATAGTCTGGGTACTCCCTCTGCTTCCTCCAGTCGCATAACGTCTAGCAAACGTCTAGCAGTGACACTCGAGGACGTTGGCCTAGTTCGAGCTTCTCTTTAGGAAGCACCCACTTAGAGGGGTTGATAGACACTACGCATACACCTTCCCTCCTCATATGTCGTAGTTATTATGTTGATATCAATAGTACCTCACAAACTGTTAGTACAGTACGAGGAGTTAGGCATGTCTAGTTTGGACCGAAGCCTAGCTTAGAAGACCTTTCCTAAAGTCATGTTCCTAGGATCAATCTTAGTTGAGTTGTATTGTTTTAAGTATTTCCATGTATTTTCTTTCCATATGTATCATTCTCAAAACGTACCGATGTATCCAACGAATGTCTTAGTAATGATTCGTCTCTGTTTCGCATCTTCCCTGCATCTTTGTTTTGCATTCCCCCTCATTTCTATGATTCGTTCTTTGTTTCAGTAGTCTCCAATATTCCGTGGGACTTGCTCTCTATTGTTGCTTCTGTCAAGAGTTTCATGTGAGTTCCCCGTTGGAAGAAGCCTCCGCTTCACTCCGCCACATTTAGCTACCTTTGCCTTATGGGTCATCTTCTGTTGCAGGCTCAAGGTTATCATTTGCAATGTGGAATTCTTGGAGGTCACCTAGCTACTGTTAACCGGCAAAAGGAGAATGGAGGACTATAAGTGTTATTAGGATTTAGGGTGAAAATCTTTGGGTATAGAAGAGATTATGAAAGATTGTTGTCTTGTGTGTGCTATTCAGTGAATTTTGGAGAAATTGTACCAGCAACTTTGGCAGCATCATATTCATAATCAGAAGGATATTTGCCTTAAAAATGTGATTTTGTAGAGTTTGTCCTTTGATGGTGAAGAGAGCTTCATGTTCCAAGTAATGAAATTAGAATCATTGAGTTTTTCCAAAATCGGATGGAAGGAGTTCTTGTTGAGATTGGTTGCATCAAAAGGAATTGCTGGAATTGAGAGATTCATTGATCTTAACTTGCTCTAGATACCATGTAAAGATTATGAAAGTTTTGTAGAATTATGTATGATGCGTGTGCATCATTGATAGTTTTAGACCCTAATTTCATGTATTTTTAGTAGATAATTAACTTAATATTCAAGTAATTAAGCTTATTTTTTCATCAATTATTATTTTGAGTGTTTTGTTAATTGTTTGCAAAAATCATGAAGAAAAAGAAATCAGAAGACAGCTTGAAGAAAAAGAAATTATCAAAATTGAGTTCACCTTAGAGGAAAATACATGTCGCGTTTGTCCAAGCCTCAAGCTTGGGCCAAACGTGACTTCATTGAGTAAGAAATCAAGCTAGACCAAGCCCTCCATCACTCCATTAAGTCACGTTTAGCAATTCACTTCTCATAGCTAAACGTGACAAGCACCACACTTCCCAAGTTCACCACACAACAAAGCAAATTCACGTTTGGCATCTCAAAGCCTCAAACGTGAATCATGGGAGGCCAAGCATGGGTAAACGTGATATGCACACCATCCAAGGAAGCTAAAGCCAAAGCCAAAGCCACGTTTGGATTTTTAAACTCAAGGCAAGCTCAAGTGGAAGAAAGCAAGTCACGTTTAGATGTGCAATGCTAAAAGTGCCATCCTATTGCCAAACGTGACCAAGTTCACAAAGGGCAAGCCCAAACGTGATTTACTCTTCTCAAGGCCCAATTTCTGCAAGTTCTGTATCGAATTAGTAATGGTCTATGAAGTACGGACATTTCGTTGAATTGGCGTGTCCACGTGTCGGATACGTTTTGGACACGACACTCACCGACACTTATCCGACACGCGTGTTTTCTGTGTCACATCCGTATCCTTAAAAAAATAAAAAAATACCTATTCGGACACACTTGACACTCCAAAATATCATCACGTGTTCGTGTGTCAGCTTTATTCTTGACTTATATCCTTAAGATGAGTTTAAAAGTAGTAAATATTACTATTTCTTAAAACTAAAAATTTTCTTAAATATTATATGTAATTAAAAAAGACATTAAAAATATTTAAAAGTAATATTTTAAATTTTAAAATCAATAAAATATCAAGATATTATTATAATTTTGTTGAAAATATATTATATTTTATATATATGTTGTGTCCCCGTATCGTATGAAAAATTGAAATTGATGTGTCTGCGTGTCGCGTGTCGTGTTGTGTCTCGTATCCGTGTCAGTGTCCGTGCTTCATAGGTAATTGTAATTCATTAGATTTAGGGTTAGTAATTATTATAAATAGCTTAGTTTAGGTCAATTAGGGAGACACTTTTTCATTCCACAAAAATTAGGATTTCAATTCTCTCTCAATTTCTTCTTTGTTCGGTCACGTTTACAGTAGCAATTAGATTAGGGATTTTTAATTCATGAATTCTTCTCTTTATCTTCTCTGTTCAGTCAAGTTCTCTTCAGTCATGAGTAACTAATTTATCAAAGCTCAAGGGATGAGGACTCTGTTCATCCCAAACATAGAGTTTTAATTCAATTTCAAATTTCTTCCATTGCAAGCTTCTTAATTTCAATTTCAATTCCATTGTTCTCAATTTTAGAAACAAACTGGCCGAAAGATACTTGTTTCTAGCTTTTGATTTTTGTGTTTGAGAAAATCAATTATTGATTGTGTTTATGAAATTGAATTTCATGATTATCAGTTAGTTAGAGATAATCAATTAGATAATTGTGCATGTTTGTGTGAATTTAATTAGGATTAATTTGATTAGAGATAATTAATTAATACCTTTTGTAATTCACATAATTGAACTATGATTGATCTTCACCTCTTTTCTATATTTGGTTAATTAAGAGATTAATAATTAATTAGGATTAGAGAAACTAAAATACTAAGAGATTAGGATTTAGTCAATTAAGGTTCTTTGTGGTTTGATGATTGCTTGCATGTGAAGTAACTTAGTTAATTGAGTTAGGATTTTGTTTGGATGAACATCTCTTATTCCTTGGCTTGCTTTTTATTATTATTCTCTAAAATTTTGTGCTTCCTTATCTGAATTATTATTGTCGCTGCACGTTTGCTTTAATTGAAGGTTTGGTTGAAATTTCATGAATTTCACGTTACTGCTGTATATATATATATATATAATTTTGCTATATGTACATATAAATACATCATACACATAATTCTTACCCACTTGCATACCAGGTGCATGTTATTCACCCAAAAAAAAATGAAATGCTTCAAACGCGCCTCTGCCTCTTCTCTCACCCACGTTTTCGAAACCGCATCATTAAAAAAAAGAAACCCACAACCCTAAAACACGAAAAATACTCACACACAACCCACAAGCTGCTCACGATTGGAAAACTCCTCCATTCCCAAACGTCTACCTCAATCGAAACCCAAGTTGCGAGCAGAAATTGAACGTGACACCACCAAATCAAATCGAGGCGAACTCCAATCTTCCCCAACCTGAGTAGAATTTCATCAAGTTCAAGAGGTAAATTGCTAGAAAACCTTGACTACTCGAAATTAGGTTTATATATTAGAGATTTTGTGCAATCGGTAATACACTGAAGTATAATATCATTATGATTTCATTGTTGTTTTCCGATCACATGCATTATCTGTTATTGGGGTTAGAGGTTTATTAGGGTTCATGGTTTATAGGTTTAGGCGTTTATCGGGAAAGATTGAATGCTCTTCACGTGGAATTTAGTGGGTTTGGGTTTAGGTATATAGCATTCTGTTCAAGATTAGTTTAGGGTTCTACTAAATGTGGGTTTAAAAAAATTCTGCTCAAAATGCTTAATGGGTTCTTCTCAAATTTGTTTATGATCCTATTTTGTATGTGTTTATTGTTGATTTGTTTGCATTCTGCTCATTTTGATAAAAAAAATTCTGCTCATAAATTACTTGAATCGTTATTTTGGTTTTGGGACTAAATCTGCTCAATTGATTTTCAAAATTCTGCTCATATTCATACATGATTATGAATTGGTTTGCTTAAATGTTGAATTGTGTTGTGTTCAGATCAGTGTGATAGGCTTTTATTGGTGTGATACATGATCCACATGAATCTGTCACAGATATAGTGGGTATGAGTGAGATGACTTTTTCCTTTTGTTGTCTTTGATTTATTGGTTTTACTTGCATCCTTATTTTGGTTTTGGAACTAATTCTGCTCAATTGATTTTCAAAATTCTGCTCATATTCATACATGATTATGATTGCACGGTCATGAAAACTTTGCACTCTAACATCAATGCTTCTTTTGCTATTATAGCTGACTCTTCCACTAAATTCTTACTCATAAAACAACACTTGTTTTTTCAAACAAAATTCTTGGAATAGGAAATCTTATGTGGCTTAATTATGCATGAAAAATTTATCATTAATTAGATCTCTTTTGTGCTAATATTTGGACCCTTTTTATTTTTTGGTTAATTATAAAAGCGTATACTACTACATGCCAATAAAGTACTATGAAGGTCAAAATAAAGGTGCTTGTAATTTAGAAAGATAGATTTTAATTTACAAACAAAATTCTGCTCATATTCATACATGATTATGATTTGGTTTGCTTAAAATGTTGATTTGTGTTGTTCAGATCATATTTGTATCATGATGAACAATTAGCTACAAAATAGAGTATTGTTTGATTCTGAATGCTAAGTGGATTTTATGCTGCTCAACCAGATTCAATAATTATGCTCAAATAATGGATTTGTACGCTGGAATTGGTTTTGGATATGAGTTTTGTGATGATTGGACGGTAATTGTTAAGTTGTTTATATTCTACTCAAACTTATTGAATAATTCTGCTTAATTAATGGTCTGCATGCTTAATTTGTTGTTGGATATGAATTTTTGTGCTGATTGGATGCTAAATGCTAAGCGGATTTTTTTTTGCTCAATCAGATTCAATAATTATGCTCAATTAATGGATTTGTACGCTGAGAATTGGTTTTGGATATGAGTTTTGTGATGATTGGATGGTAAATGCTAATTGGTTTATATTCTACTCAAAGTTATTGAATAATTCTGCTCAATTATATTTAAAAAGTCTACTCAAAAAAAGGTTTTGCATTGTTATTTCTTAATCTGCTCATGTTTATCTTTGAATTTTAGTCAGATTAGTTTTGGTTTGTTTATCAGGATGACTACGAAGAAGGTGGGGCACAAACCCACCACAAAAGAGAAAGGGAAATCAAAGGACAAAGCAACTCCAGCAACAAAAGCAAAAGGGACAATCATCCAGAGACCTTCGGATGCACTGCAAAACCCATACGTTCAAGTGACAACAGAAGAATTGAACAAGCTTAAATGAGATTTTAAGTTGTCAAACATTTACATCTTGTGTTGGTTGGATGTATGGATATTAGATTTCGACTTAATTGGTACACTGTTTTTTAAAGACTAATTGTTATTTAGTGACGCTGATTGTCATCATATTTTGAGCAGAATTTTAAATAGATTTGATCAGAATCCAAAATTATTGAGCATAATTTTCCTAATGAACTGAGCAGAAATTTCCTAACAAACTGAGCAAAATTTTTCAAGTTTTTACCAATATGAGCTGACTTGCAAAAAATGAATCTAAGCAAGATATTGACCCTTGAATTATGAATGCCAACGTTATATATAAATATGTTACTCATCTTCAACATAATGCAAAAAACTTAAAACCCACATAATCCATTCTTTTCCACTAAACAAATGAATGTAGTAACGTCTTAACTCTTAAACAAAATGAACAAGAAAACAAAGTTAATATTTATTGAGAAACTTGAAATATGATGAGTACTATAAAGTTGATGAGGATCCAAAAATAAAACTGAGCAACATTGTGACCCTTGAATTATTATGAATACTAAAGTTATGTTCATATAGACATACATTGAATGGTTAAAAAAAGTAAAAAACGCTAAAATATGAGCAGAATTTTAAATTAGAATGAGCAGAATACATAATTGTTCTCAATAAAGAAAAACTGAAATCAAATTGAAAAAAAACACATTCAAGAAACTAATAAGTTCAAACAGAACACTAAAATCAATCATCACAAGTATTTGAAAAATGATCAACCTCCATTTCCTCTTCCAATTGCTCTTCCTCATTAATGAAATTCAGATCCTGATTAAAAATGAGCAGAATTTTGAATTAGCATGAGCATAATTCTGATTACTCAACAAAGTAAAATCAGAATCAAAATGAATATTACCACACCAAAACTGATTTAAATTGAGCAGAATTTTAAAATGAAATGAGTATAATTCTTGTAACTCAAGAAACAAAAATTACGTTCAAATAAAACTAACAAAGATCAAACCACACCAAAACCCACTCATACATTAAACATTTAGTAAAGACAAAATAGAATATTAAATCAATTAAAAAGTAAAACAACGTCACGAACCTCCATCTACTCTTCCAATAGCACTGCCTCATTGATGGAATTCAGATCCTGCTAAAGTTTAGCAGAATTGTAACTTATACTGACCAGAAAATCATATACTGATTAAACTTAAGCAGAATATTGAAAAGAAATGAGCAGAATCCTTAAATTGTCCTCAAGAAAGAAAACACCATAATCAAATGAATATAAATACATTCAAAGATTAAGAAAAACACTGACCTCAATTTCCTCTTCCAAATGCCCCTCCTCATGGATGGAATTCAGATCCAGATTAAAAATGAGTAGAATTTTGGTAACTCAATAAAACTAGAATCAAATGAATATAAAACCACCATAAAACTCATTAAACATTTAGTAAGGACAAAATATAATCCTGAATCAATTAACAAGTAAATTAGAGTCACTAACCTGCATTTCCTCTTCAAATTGTCCTTCCTCATGGATGGAATTCAGATCCTGATTAAAAAAATGAGCAGAATTTTGAATTAGATTGAGCGGAATTTTGGTAACTCAATAAAGAAAAAAAAGAATCAAATGAATATAAAACCATACCAAAACTCAGTAAACTTGAGCAGAATTTAGAAATAGAATGTGCATAAATCTGGTTACTCAATAAACAAAAACTAGAATAAAAGTGAATCTAACAACGAGATCAA